>WNWK01011788.1:0-62806 GCA_009830355.1 Cherax destructor | reverse complement strand
TTCACCAATCCACTGGTGCAGCTGGTAGTGCTGTCGTTGTCATACAAAGTGATGGCTCTCTTAAAGAAATTGGAGCACGCATCAATAACTGGGCCTCTACCCTTCAGACAGAACTGTTTGCCATACTCCTTGCACTCAAATGCGTCCATATATCTAAGGTTGACTCTCTAATTGTAACTGATTCTCTGTCATCCATAAATGCTCTCAACTCATCAAGTATAACTTGTAGCATGCTCGTGTCAGAAGCCAGGCACAGGTATGGTAGGATTGTGGATAGTAGAGTCAGAGTGCACATGTTGTGGATTCCATCTCACATTGGTCTTCAGATGCATGATAGAACTGATAAATTGGCTAAGTTTTATGCTCTCAAAGAGGGGGTAGATTACAATCTTGGCTTGTCAGTTAGCAGTTTGAGAACAATAATACGAAAAGAACTTAAACTTAATTTTATTGACTTAAGACTCAGGGAGATTGACACCAGTCAGTCCATCTCTCATCATTCTATCATGCAGGAGGAGCCACATGTCTATGGTGCATCCAACAAAATAAGCAGACTCTTAGATGTCACCACCGCCCGCCTCCGGCTAGGTTACAAGTATCTTTGGCAGGTTAAATCACCACCACCAGATGTAGACCAAACAAAATGTAAACTTTGCCAGTTGGATTATTGTCACACCCTGCGTCATTATGTACTGAGTGCGTCACACCCTGCGTCATTATGTACTGGAATGCGATAAAATTAAAGAATTCAGAGACAACTCACTCAGAAATGTTCAAGATATGTCAAAGTATTTTATCCACAGTGGTATATTACAGATCATTCTGGAAAAATACCCTGACTTTGCTCCCTGTAAATAAAGAATAACCACACGCGTGTGTGTATGTATATGTGTGTATGTGTATATATGTGTATACACATGTGTGTGTGTATGTACTTACCTAGTTGTGGTTGCAGGGGTCGAATCATAGCTCCTGGCCCCGCTCTTCACTGGCCGCTACTGGGTCACTCTCCCTGCGCCATGAGCTTTATCATACCTCTTCTTAAAGCTATGAATGGAACCTGCCTCCACTACATCGCTTCCCAAACTATTCCACTTCCCGACCACTCTGTGACTGAAGAAATACTTCCTAACATCCCTGTGATTCACCTGAGTCTTCAACTTCCAACTGTGTCCCCTTGTTGCTGTGTCCCATCTCTGGAACATTCTGTCTCTGTCCACCTTGTCAATTCCTTTCAGTATTTTATATGTCGTTATCATGTCCTCCCTATCTCTCCTGTCCTCCAATGTCGTCAGGTCGATTTCTCTTAACCTCTCCTCGTAGGACATACCCCTTAGCTCCGGGACTAGTCTTGTTGCAAACCTTTGCACTTTCTCTAGCTTCTTACGTGCTTGGTTAGGTGTGGGTTCCAAACTGGTGCTGCATACTCCAATATGGGCCTAACGTACACAGTGTACAGGGTTCTGAACGATTCTTTATTAAGATGTCGGAACGCTGTTCTTAGGTTTGCTAGGCGCCCGTATGCTGCAGCAGTTATTTGGTTGATGTGCGCCTCAGGAGATGTGCCTCGTGTTATACTCACCCCAAGATCTTTTTCCTTGATTGAGGTTTGTAGTCTCTGTCCCCCTAGACTGTACTCCGTCTGCGGTCTTCTTTGCCCTTCCCCAATCTTCATGGCTTTGCACTTGGTGGGGTTGAACTCCAGGAGCCAATTGCTGGACCAGGCTTGCAGCCTGTCCATTTTCCTTTGTAGTTTTGCCTGGTCCTCGTCCGATTGAATTCTTCTCATCAACTTCACATCATCTGCAAACAGGGACACTTCGGAGTCTATTCCTTCCGTCATGTCGTTCACAAATACCAGAAACAGCACCGGTTCTAGGACTAAGATAAGATAAGATAAGATTTCTTCGGATTTTTAACCCCGGAGGGTTAGCCACCCAGGATAACCCAAGAAAGTCAGTGCGTCATCGAGGACTGTCTGTCTTATTTCCATTGGGGTCCTAAATCTTGTCCCCCATAATGCGACCCACACCAGTCGACTAACAACCCAGGTACCTATTTGCTGCTAGGTGAACATGACAACAGGTGTAAGGAAACACGTCGAAATGTTTCCACCCGCCGGGAATCGAATCCGGGCCCTCCGTGTGTGAAGCGAGAGCTCTAGCCACCAGACCCCTGTGGAACCCCACTCGTCACGGGCGCCCACTCTGACACCTCACCACGTACACATTTTAATGTGTGTATATATGTGTGTGTGTATGTATATGTGTGTGTGTATGTATATGTGTGTATGTGTGTGTATATATGTGTGTATGTTTGTGTGTGTATATATACTCACCTAGTTGTTGTTGCAGGGGTCGAGTCATAGCTCCTGGCGTGTGTGTGTATGTGTGTGTATATGTACTCACCTAGTTGTACTCACCTAGTTGTGGTTGCAGGGGTCGAGACATAGCTCCTGGCCCCGCCTCTTCACTGGATGCTACTGGGTCACTCTCCCTGCGCCATGAGCTTTATCATACCCCACCAAGTGCAAAGTCATGAAGATTGGGGAAGGGCAAAGAAGACCGCAGACGGAGTACAGTCTAGGGGGACAGAGACTACAAACCACAATCAAGGAAAAAGATCTTGGGGTGAGTATAACACCAGGCACATCTCCTGAGGCGCACATCAACCAAATAACTGCTGCAGCATACGGGCGCCTAGCAAACCTAAGAACAGCGTTCCGACATCTTAATAAAGAATCGTTCAGGACCTTGTACACTGTGTACGTTAGGCCCATACTGGAGTATGCAGCACCAGTTGGGAACCCACATTTAGCCAAGCACGTAAAGAAGCTAGAGAAAGTGCAAAGGTTTGCAATAAGACTAGTCCCGGAGCTAAGGGGTATGTCCTACGAGGAGAGGTTAAGGGAAATTGACCTGACGACACTGGAGGACAGGAAAGATAGGGGGGTATGATACAGTCCGAGATCAGAGTCGTCCAAGGACGAGTTAACATTCTCATCAGACATCACTTTGGATTGTGCCCGAGTTATGGCCAACACTGGGGAAGAATTAATCATTATGGGTTCTATACATTTAGTAGACTCAATGTTATTACCCAATAATAGCATTGCATCCTTCATAGGAAATCCCTCTGAGACACTAACAGTCAAATACTCAGTGTAGTATTTACTCTGCACATAGATTTGATGTAAAGGGACAGAAAATACTGCTCCTCCAAAAGCTTCTAACAGAACTGAGGATTGCAAAGAGGTTTGTTCAGAAAGGGGAAGTACTCCCTCTCTTATAAGTGAACAATATGCTCCAGTATCCCTAAAGGTTCTAACTTCCTTCTCTACTTCTTCCTGGGACATATTATTAGGGATATTAGAAATTTTCCCAAATGGTTGGGGTTTACTTGGACAATTGGGCCTGATGTGGCCAGGCTTGCCACAGTTGTAACATACCATCTCAGCTTTAACTTTGGCACCTCGTTGATTTTGTGGCTTACGCCACTCTGGATACTGCCGCTTCGAATCACCATGTTGAGTAGTTTGAAGTCTTTCACCAGGTTGGCTTGGAGTGAAGTAACGCTGCTCACCAGGTGATTTAGTTGACTGCTGACGAGATTCACCTTCATCTTGACCTTTATTTCTCCACTCAGGAACTTTTCTTTGACGATCTCTGCTCATACCAGGCTGTTGAGGAAAGAGATAAGACCGCTTGGACAAGGAGCGGTTAGTTTCAAAAGTATCAGCCAACCTTGCTGCTTCCAATGCCGTAGGCAAGGAATGATCTTGCAGAAAGACTCGAACCTCTGGACTAACAGAATCCAGCAGGTTGTCCACCAAGATGAGCTGCTTCAAATTTTCAAAATCAACGACACCACTTGCCTTGTACCACTTTGTAAAAGCCCTGGTCAACATAAGACTGACCCAACTGCCTTCTGCCGAGTTTGAATTCTTTCCTATACTTGGCAGGAATACACTGATAAGCCCAAAGAACAGTGGTTTTCACAATGCGATGGTTTCCAAAGTCATCATTTCCCAGGATGGAAGTAAATTCTTGTGCCTTACCAAACAACGCAGTATGCACCAGTGACGCCCAATGAACCTCAGGCCACCCTAAAGCTCGAGCCTGGTTTTCAAATTCTTCGAAAAACTGTTCAGGCTCTGCTTCAACAAAACGAGGAACAAACTGTACTGCCCTTTGCAAATTGAAGTCATCTACAGTCTGATGGAATTGCCTCCTCTCCTTCTCTCTATCAAACTCTTCCTTAGCAAATGCACGCTGTTCTCTAGTTTGTTCAAGAGTGAGTCCAATGAACCAGACTCACCTGTCGATAACCCCACACCTGCGACTTGCTGGTTTTGCTCAGGAGTTTTGTCTCTCCTATTTTGTAGAAACCTTAATAGTGACCTACGGTTAACAGCCCCTGTAGAGGGAGAAACAAAAGACTGATCTGTCATAGTTTCAGTTTGTAGTGTACTCCTTATAATATCATGCAGCTGCGCAGCAGTAAGGGTACGCTGGTATTCAACACCAATAGAACGAGCGATACGCCAACAATGCTGTAGAGAGAGTTTGGGCAACTTTAGTAGAGTTAACTCAGACACTAACCGTCTGACTTGAATAGGTGGCATTAACCCTCAACTTAACATGCTGTAACGCAAATGCACGGTACGACTGCAGGTTACTCACACGATAGCAGAGCTGACACACAATAGCAAAGCCAATATGCACACACACAATAGCAAGGCTGACACGCAATAAATCAAATTGCAGATACTCACAATAGCAGGCTGACCATAGCGAAGCGAATGCAAAGATGACACACAAAATTCGTGAAGCGTTGGCAAAGCGTAAGCAATGCCAGATAGCAAGCTATCTAGATACAAGACTAGCTCCTGCGCTAACTTCAACTCTAGGCTCAACTCCTGCTCTAAGTCTCCAAATTCAGCTCCGGGACAGGCTACCCATATTACAACCTCAGGTTCAATGGCCTGTTAACCTGAGTGTAAAAGGGAGCTTGGAGCAAAGAAACACAGTAGAAGATGCTTTGAATTTGTATTTCCTTCACCAAGCAGTTATGAATATATAAGACTTTTGTCTTTTCCTTCACCAAGTAAATAGAAAAGGGCTTTTTACACATATGTATACTATATACAAAGGAATAGTAGTTATTGCACGCCACGGTTGTCTAGGCTAAGCAGCAGCCAAAAGACAGACAACTTTCCACAACCAGCTCTATGCAGGAATTCCAATGACAAACTGCGAGTGGTATCCACGTCACCTTTGTCATTGTTAAACTTGCATTTTAATTGGCTGAACCGAGTCGTTGATTTGATGATGGGGCCCCATTGCAAAACCCTTAACGATGGTTCCCTGGTTGGAGTGGAGCCTATGTGGGTGTGTTTAACATGCTCCTAATAAAGATTACATACTCTTTGCATGCAACACTCATGGAGCAGGGAGAGAAGACCCAGTAGTGAACAGTGAAGAGGCGGAGCCAGGAGCTGAGTCTCAACCTATGTTATCGACTATCTTGACTAACTTGACCGAACACCGGTAGCAGAATGGTAGCGTAGGTGAAGTGATACGGCCGTAGACTAGGCTTGGGTTTATTGTCGAATAGGATACAGAGGGTATGTGAGGAGACCGGGAGCCAGCTGGGTAGGACCTGTCTCAGTGAAGTAGGCCGCACGAGTGAGGAAGAAACATGGCTGTCCAGCCCGACCTTGATAGGCCTATAGATGGCAGCACCGTAGTGTCGCGCAGTTTGAAAGAGCCTACGAATAGGCTGTTTACATCCGCTCGGCCACCTACCACGTGTCGTCTCGAAACGACAATACTGGCGGGCACGAAGGTGTAAACGAGCAAACAAAATTACCCAGGGGAAACTGGCTTCTGGTCACCTGACATTACAAACAAAATATTGCCAGTGCAGGCCGGAAAAACTCTCCCACTTCGTGAGTCGGGGAAGAGAAAATCGGCCTGCCCATACAGCTGGACGGAGGACAGCACAAGCCGATGTTCACACAGGAACTAGAGTCTTCTATATACAGGTTGTCCACAGGGCCAGACATCAACTTGACTGCACATCCTTGAGCGCTGTACCATCCTCACATCTGCAAACAATGACTGACAGTAGCATTTCCTAAGGTGTGACATTTAACTCAAAAGGGCGATATTGCCCCTTACCTTTATTCAGGCTTTACAAGACACACTGGGTGCATATACTCACAATAACATTATTTCCATGGAATTCATTATACTACTGGTACCCTGCTAGAATAAATTTTACATATTTACATGGTGTTGTCCACCCTGACTCCATTATTTACTAGCTATACAATGTATGCTCATTAATCCCCATTTCTGCAAGCAAACAATTAGCGTAGCTAGCGTAGGAGTCGGACAAGTCAGTAGGTATGTCAATGTCACAGAAATGTACTGCTGTCCGGGGTCTCAGGCCATAAGTATGTAGCCTTACAGGACTGTCATTTGTCGTAGTGGTAGCGGGTGAAGAACTAGACAGGTTGTCACTAGTTTGAGTCTGATTGTGGTTTTGCAATGCCCACGATTTTAGCTCTGCTTCAGCTTGCACATGATCAATATACTTCATGTGGTCAAGGTGAGCTTCTCTGATAGTTCGGGTAGCTATCTCCCTCACCTCGAACTTATTGCCGCGGAGCTGTCGTAGGACATGGTAAGGACCGACAAACTTGGGGACAAGTTTATGCATACCAGGGGTCTGCGTTGGGTTGAGCAACATAACTTTGCAACCTGGTTCCACCTTTCCTTAGCGTAGGCGTTGCGATCAGACGTGAACCTATCTGTGGCTTTTATTAGGTTCTCACGTACTCGCTGGAAGACAAGCTGTGTGGTCCGCATCTTAACTATACCAGTGTTATCGGTGTCATAGGTTGGACTAGGCGGAGCAAACAGGATTTCGTACGGTAAACGCTTATCATAGCCGTACAAAGCAAAATGGGGTGTCTCGCCAATCGAGCTGTTGAAGGAAGAGTTTAATGTACACTGAACATCTGGAATAGCGTCATCCCATCTAGTACAACTCGGATTAACAGTTACTCTGAGCACCTCCAGGACTTTGCGGTTTGTACGTTCAGCAAGACCATTACTCGCGGGATGGCGAGGAGCTACTGGTGCTTGGTGAATGTCAAACCTGGAACAAAGATCCTTCATCGTGGCATTTATGAACTCCGACCCATTGTCTGACAGGAGAACACGTGGGCAGGTATGACGGAATGCTTACGGAAAGCATTTGCGACTGTCTCGGCCGTTTTGTCAGGGATGGGTACTAACTCGCAGTACCGTGTCAAGTTATCTACCATTACAAGCAGGTGTTTATTACCCTTCTCCGAGGTCGAGAAATTCGTCAACAGGTCGACAGAAGTTCTCTCCCAGGGCTACAACACAAGGGTACTGTCACGGGTCCCAATCCCATTCTGAAGTATCCCATTACAAAGGAGCCCTGGGAGAGAACTTCTGTCCACGTGTTGACGAATTTCTCGACCTCGGAGAAGGGTAATAAACACCTGCTTGTAATGGTAGATAACTTGACGGAACACCGGTAGCAGAATGGTATTGTAGGTGAAGTGATACGGCCGTAGACTAGGCTTGGGTTTATTGTCGAATAGGACTAGTGTACACGAGGATACAGAGGGTATGTGAGGAGACCGGGAGCCAGCTGGGTAGGACCTGTCTCAGTGAAGTAGGCCACACGAGTGAGGAAGAAACATGGCTGTCCAGCCCGACCTTGATAGGCCTATAGATCGCAGCACCGTAGTGCCGCGCAGTTTGAAAGAGCCTACGAATAGGCTGTTTACACCCCTGCAACCACAATTAGATGAGTACAATCTTCAACCAGTGTTTCTCCCCCCTGTGTAATCCTCCGCCGTCGCTGGACACCCCTTCTCAGCCCAGCAACACATTTTAATACACAATTATTATACACAAATAACCCGCACATAGAAGAGAGGAGCTTACGACGACGTTTCGGTCCGAATTGGACTTTGTAAATGGTCCAAGTCGGACTGAAACGTCGTGGTAAGCTCCTCTCTTCTATGTGCGGGTTGTGTGTGTATTGTTCCAGTCACGGTATTGTGCCTTTTTTTGTTACACGATTATTATGTTGAAATTTATACATTCCGAATTTAGGAAAATTATAAAAAATCCACAATACCTATATCGGTCGATAGGACAAATCTTGGGCTCTATATCGAAGTTCAAAGGTTATTAATTGTGGATTTTTTGGGCAAACAATCCAGGACTCTTCCACGTCTTACCCTCTCACCTTATCCACAGAGTCCTGCACTCACACAAGCCCACAAAGTGCAAACGTTTTCATCAAAACTAGTCCCGGAGCTAATGGGTATGTCCTACGAGGAGAGGTTAAGCGAAATCAACCTGTCGGCACAGGAGGGATAGGGGGGGCATGATAACATAAAATACTAAGAGGAATTGGGAAGGTGGACAGGGACAGAATGTTCCAGAGATGGTACCCAGCAACAAGGGGTCACAGCTGGAAGATGAACACTCAGATGAGTCACTGGGAAGTTAGGAAGTATTTCTTCAGTCACAGAGTTGTCAGGAAGTGGAACAATCTGGATAGTGATGCAGCGGAGGCAGGATCCATACATAGGTTTTGGAAGAGGTATGATATAGCTCTTGGAGCAGGGAGAGAGTAGACCTAGTAATGATCAGCGAAGAGGCGGGTCCAGGAGCTACTACCCGACCCCTGCAACCACCCCTGAAATGGACTCCAATGTTCTTCCACGCCCATTGCCACCCACCCTGTTCACAGACTCCAGTGATCTTCCACTCTCGATCATCAACCCCCCTTCGCCGGACTCCAGTACTCTTTCTTCCACTCTCAATCATCAACCCCTGGGCTCCAGTACTCTTCCACTCTCAATCATCAACCCCCACTGACTCCAGTACTTTTTGATGCCTACTCATCCACCTGCAAATTACAGTATTCCTGCACGTCCAGTAACCCGCCTGTCTTGCCCGCAGACTCGGCACCTCAGCTGCACTTGACCCCCACCGAGCAGACAGTGTCGCCAGGGTCACCCGTCTCACTCAAGTGCTCAGCCGTGGGCATTCCCATACCTGTGATCACCTGGACCCATGACCACCAGCCCATCCTCACTTCCCACAGGTGGGTCACTACGGCATTACATATCCGTTGTAGTAAATTCATATAATGGGTTCCTGTTTACGTGGGATTTTTGCCTGGGAGTAATTTCTGTACAACGGTTTCTTATGCCTAATGGTAATTTTACGTAATTGTGTAGTGAGGAGTTTTGTTATAGTGAGCGTTGTTTAGTAGTGACCTGTAGTGTTAACCAACTACACATGAGTCATTTATAACAAATATTGCACCTAAGTACTCAAACACTTTTATAAGCATCATTGTACTGACAACCTCAACTTTCTACAAATGAACAACAATTTTTTTAATGTTTAGAAATCTCATAATCCAAGAAAATTGCACGACTCAGTTTCTTTGGGGTTACAAATGTCTTGCTCACATTTGTTTTGATTACTGATTCACTTATCGAATGTGTAAATGTACAATAATTAATGATTATTATCATTATTATTATTTATTTATATGTTTTAATTATATTTTCAACACAGTCCTCTTGCAATTTTTAATACAGTTCATGCAACAATTATATCTTTCTTAATGGGGAGGGGGGACTGAGGTGAATGATTGAAATTACCAGCCTGGGTAATAATCAAAATCGTTTGATTTTTGTGACTGAAAGTTCAGAAGGGCATCAGGATATTATCCTAGAAGTTCTATGAAGATTACCTTATAAAAGTCATTGTGGCGACACCTATATGACGCTCACGCAAAATTGGGAATGTCAAAACTTCGGACTCTGTTAGTAAGTACGTATAAGTAAGTTTATTCAGGTATACACAAATACAGTTACATAGATTATCATACATAGCAGCATATGTGTAGAGATAACCCAAAAAAGTCAGACAGAGTGACTTATTTATATTTGGGTTCGACCTCTTTCCTCCTGACTTTGACCTTGTTCAACGTTTCCGTGTTATTTGTTCCTCTCTGCCTTATGTCTACGGTTTTCCTAAAACTCATAAACATGACATCCCTCTTCGTTCCATCATATCCTCCAGAGGTTCTGGCTCTTATTCTCTTCCCACTTGGCTGGCCAAAATTCTCACTCCCTTTCTTGATACCTGTTCTCATGCTCACCTCCGTCACCCAACACTTCATCTTACAAGTCTCCCGACGTTGTGTCCCTCGTCACTAATGTACCTCCTGATGACCGTAATTTTCTCAGAGTGAAGACCAGTCAAGGGGTTCATCTCTCTATACCTACTGATGCCTTTTGTGATCTTATTAGCATTTGTATCGACTCTTACTCATTTCCCAGTCAAGGTAAATTATATACTCAAACTATTTCTCGATGCTCTTAACAATGTTGCTCCTTCCTTGAAGGAATCTAACTCTTTGCTTTCTTTTCTTAGTATATATGTCCATCACTTAGCTACAAGCTATTATTTTTTCGCTTATTGCAAGCCTGTGCACAGTAGCGTGTACATTCACTACTTTTTTATCATACTCTATCAAGAGAAGTGTTCTTGTTTTTCTCTTTCACCATACCCTCCTCATCTGTGATCCTCAGTTCCTTGATTCGGAAATTTCCACTCTTTGCAATTCATTCTCTCTTGTTGCCTACAATTCTGATATAAACTTTGTTTTTTTCACTTTCTAAAGGACTTTCTTCTCACTCGAACTCTCTATTCCTGTGAAATATCCTGTTCTCTACCTTCCCTTTATTTCCAGTCTTTCTAATCTCAACAACTCTTTCCGTTCCTTGGATATCAAACTTAATTTTCGTCACACTAACAGCCTTCGCTGTAATGTAGTTCGCACCTGTAATCTTGCTAATGATGCCTCTGGAGTCCACTATTTCATGCTCTTCTTGTTCTCTTCATTACTTTGGAGAAACTGGCAGCTCACTTACTGACAGATAAAGAACACAAAAGATGTATGAGGTTTGCGACACCAATAATACTCTTTTTACGTCATGTTAGAGATCACAATCATCCTGTTGACTGGTCCTCTGCTATAACTGTCTACCCTTCTTCTAGCCTTCACAGATGCCGTCTTGTTAAATTATTTCTTATACACAAGTTTCCTAATATGAATCTTAGTTCTGTCTTTGTCTCTGTAGATGTCTTCTTCTATTCTCATTACATTGTTAATGCTTCAAACTTCAGAACACTAGTGACCTGACCTGATCTTTTCTTCTCCTCTCCCTATCATTTCTTCTTTCCTATTTTTCAGCCTTAGCAAGGCGTCCTTTGGAACGAATTTCCTGATGATGAGTTAATGGCAATGCGAAAAGTTTAGAGCTTTTATTCAACTCTGCCCGAAGTTGTTTTGCATCCTGTGTCGCTAGTTCGCGATTCTTCCATTATATATACAGTGGTACCTCGAGTTACGATGGTCCCCAAAATCGCCCTTTTATGTAAGTTTATTTTTTTAAATGCTTTTGTAAGTATATTTTTGGGGTGTAAAAGGACTAGTCTATTTTACATTATTCCTTAAGGGGATAAATTCGTTTGGTAATGGCACTTGAACAGCATTCTCGAACGAAAAATATCGTAACTCGAGGTACCACTGTATATATATATATATATATATATATATATATATATATATATATATATATATATATATATATATATATATATATATATATATATATATATATATGCTAGGAATTCGCAAGAGCAGGCGAAATATTCAAAACACTGATCTCTGGCCGACGGAGACTCGAACCTAGAACCTCATGACAAGGTATGCAGTGCTTTACGACCATACCAACACTGGTCCAATACCTTGGCATCCAGCTTCGCAGACGTTATTCGAAGGCAGCCAGCTTTCAGGCAGGAAGGCTTACAACTTTTCATCTCATCCCCTGCATGCATCGACACAACTAGAGATTTTTACAATGCTAGGAATGCTAGGACTTTGTGAATATTTCGCCTGCTCTTGCGAATTCCTAGCATTGTAAAATCTCTAGTTGTGTCGATGCATGCAGGGGATGGATGAAAAGCTGTAAGCCTTCCTGCCTGAAAGCTGGCTGCCTTGGAATAACGTCTAGCGAAAGCTGGATGCCAAGGTATTGGACCAGTGTTGACGGTCGGTAAAGCACTGCGACCTTGTCATGAGGTTCGTAGGTCGAATCTCCGTCGGCCAGAGATCAGTGTTTGTGAATATATATATATATATATATATATATATATATATATATATATATATATATATATATATATATATATATATATATATACAGTGGTACCTCGAGTTACGATGGTCCCCAAAATCGCCCTTTTATGTAAGTTTATTTTTTAAATGCTTTTGTAAGTATATTTTTGGGGTGTAAAAGGACTAGTCTATTTTACATTATTCCTTAAGGGATAAATTCGTTTGGTAATGGCACTTGAACAGCATTCTCGAACGAAAAATATCGTAACTCGAGGTACCACTGTATATATGTCGTGCTGATTAGGTAAAACTTGCGATTTTGGCTTAAATAGCAACGCTCTTCTTGACATATAAGACAAGTGAAAATTTGTGTATGCAATAATTTCGCCAAAATCATTCTGAACATAACGAAAAAATTATATTTCATTGTGTTTGTTGATTATTAAATTAATGTTAACGTATCTAAAATATATTTAGTTGGGTTAAGCTAAATTAAATTGCGCTTGTTGTAATAAGGTTAGGTAGGTTTCAAAGTTTCTCTTGGTACAAAATTATAAATTCTTACATTAACATAAATGAAAAAATATATATTTAAACGTATAGAGAAAATTTTAGAAAGGACTTAATTTTAAATGAGTTCTTGCTAATTGACCAGTTTTACCTAATCGGCACGACATATATATATATATATATATATATATATATATATATATATATATATATATATATATATATATATATATATATATATATATATATGCAAAAGATCACAGTGAACAGGTGATATCAAAATATGCAAGAAAACCACTATGAAAAAATAGAAGAATTCCAAGCGATTTCGTGACTACTCACATTATCAAGGAACTATAACAGGAAACATGACAAGAAGGGCTTATATAAGGGGCGAGACTACACCTCACAGTCACATCACACTAACAAAGACTACCCCTCACAGTAGCGTAACATCTCACGACTCTGTGAAGAGGAACATAAGAAAGGACCTGAAACTCTTCCCAAGAATTAAGATTAGTCCAATTTATCATTAAATTCTTCCCAAATTTTATTAATTATAAATGAATCCAATTTATATAAACCAAAAGAAATATTCATATTATTTTCAAAACTGCTTTTAATGAAACATGATTCTATTATATTTCTCTCAACCATGGACTTGCTTGATACAACCTTCTCAGCATTTTGAAAATCAATTGGATGGTTAAAATTTTCCCATGAATAAATGAGCATTAGAATCTTGTCCAGTTCTAATGCTATATTTATGTTGTTTTAATCTTAGTTCAAGACTTTTACCAGTTTGACCATAATAAACTTTATCGCATATTTTACAGGGAATCTTATAGAAAGGATATAGGAAAGTATTGGTTTGGAAATAGGGTAGTTGATGAGTGGAACAGTCTGCCTAGTAGGGTTATTGAAGCAAGGACCTTGGGTAGTTTTAAATTTAGGTTGGATAAATTCATGAGTGAAAGGGGTTGGATTTGAGTGGGAATTGCACATGAGTAAATAAAATTATCAAAGCTTATTTCTTGGGTAGCATTGAAAATTAGGTTGAACAAATATTCTGTTAGTGGGATGGAATGGAAAAATAAACACATAAGCAGTATAATGTGATCCTTTATTGACAACGTTTCGCCCACGCAGTGGGCTTTATCGAGTCACAGACAGATCTACCTGGAAAATGAGCAACATGGAGATATATAAGGTACAGTCAGGTGGAGAATGCTGGGTCAGGTGGAGAAAGCTGCATGTGAGTCTTAAAAGTAGTGTGATAGTTAAAAACATAGTGTGACTTAAAGGACCTGCAGTGTACCATTCTTGAGTTCTAGGTGGGATAGCGTTGAAGAAGTTTCTTGGCAATAGGTTCAGCTATGTTGTAGAAGCCGTTGTTCTGGTTGAAGTTGTTGGATATACAGATGAGTGATGATTCTAGGATTCTTCGGTATTGCGTGTTGTCTTCTCTGGCGATGAGTCTTGCGTTTCTGTAGTTGATTAAATGGTTGTGTAAATTTCGGTGTTGAACACAGGCATTTCTTGAGTCGTCAGATCTGCCTGCGTACTGGTGTTCTGAAATGCGTGTTTGAGGTCTCTGGATGTTTCGCCAACGTATAATTTGCTGCAGCCATTACAAGGATTGTGTATACCCCTGCCGTGGATTGAAGCTTTTCCTGTCTGTTACTGGTAATGTCCTTAATGGTGGTGGATGTGAGGTGGATACTCGGAATGAGGTCTTAGAAAAATGTTGGAAACTTGTTTGGAAATGGAGTTGGTGGGAAGGACTATGTATCTCTTCTCAGCAGTGTCTTCTCTGGGTGTGTTGAAGATGTTTAATGCACGTCGTCTGCAGTCTCTAATGAAGTGACGAGGATAGTGAAGTTTGGAAAAACTTGTTCAATGAGGGAGCATTCTTCTTCAAGGAACTCACTGCTGCAGATTCTGAGTGCGCGCAGGAAAAAGCCTATAATTACACCACGTTTAATTTTGGTGTCGTGGTGAGTAGAAGTGGAGAAGATCGTGTTGATTGGTAGGTTTTCGATAAACTTTAAAACGAAGTTCATGGTCAGCTTTGCAAGAAGAACATCAAGGAAAGGAAGAGTGTTGTCGACTTCTTCTTCTAGTGTAAACTGGATTGATGGCTCAACCTGGTTAAGTTCGTGTTGGAGGCTTGAACGTTGAAGCGTCTGGGAGTTATGATGAGAATGTCGTCAACATAACGAAGCCAGGTGACAGAAGAGGGAATAATAGTGGAAAATCGCTCGGCTTCCAAATGTTCCATATATAGGTTCGCAAGGACGGCACTAAGTGGCGATCCCATGGGTAGTCCAAAAGTTTGCTGAAAGAGTTGGTTTTCGAAAGAGAAACATGTAAAGCCCACACATAGTTCAACAAGGTCGATGAAATCGCTGGCTGGAAGAGGAAGACCAAGCGAGTCGTCAATTTTCCTGCGCAAGAGATCGATAGCTTGTGTAGTAGGTACTTTGGTGAATAGGGATGTTACATCAAGGCTGGAGAGTTTCTTGTTTCTGATGTTGATGTTGCGAATGCGATTGAGAAGGTCACCAGAGTGTTTGAGATGTGCTGGACTGATGGTGCCCAAAAGTTTGGAGAGGTGTTTAGCGAGAATTCCTGAGATTTGGTGGGGAGCACTGCCTATTCCCGAGGATATGGGCCTCAATGGGATACCTGGTTTGTGAGTTTTTGGCAGACCGTACATTCTGGCAGGTCTGGGGTTGCTGGGAATGGTGTGTAGAAGTTTCTTTCCTAGTTCTGATTCCCTCAGAATGCGGCGAGTCTTGTGAAGAAATGTTTTGGTGAGGTTGTCCACTTGATTAGTAGTGAGAGGTTTGTAGGAAACGTTGTCAATAAAGGATCACATTATACTGCTTATGTGTTTATTTTTCCATTGTGTCGGTATTTTATACCATTTATTTCCAGTGGGATGGAATGTGAAGGACCTGCCTAGTATGGGCCAACAGGCCTGCTGCAGTGTTTCTCCTTTCTTATGTTCTTATGTTCTTACACATCCGTCAGCATTTTGGGGGGATTTTTATCAAAAGTCTTTTTACTGTATCAATGTATCTGTATCTGTATCTTATGTTCCTCTTCACAGAGTCGTGAGATGTTACGCTACTGTGAGGTGTAGTCTTTGTTAGTGTGATGTGACTGTGAGGTGTAGTCTCGCCCCTTATATAAGCCCTTCTTGTCATGTTTCCTGTTATAGTTCCTTGATAATGTGAGTAGTCACGAAAGCGCTTGGAATTCTTCTATTTTTCATAGTGGTTTTCTTGCATATATATATATATATATATATATATATATATATATATATATATATATATATATATATATATATATATATATATATATATATATATATATACCAGTTTGACCATAATAAACTTTATCGCATATTTTACAGGGAATCTTATAGACACATCCGTCAGCATTTTGGGGGAATTTTTATCAAAGTCTTTTACTGTATCAAGATTTTTAAATACAACTTTGATATTAAAATTCTTAAGAAAGAAGGCATATCAACCAAGTTTTCATGGTAAGGAGAACCAACATATTTTTGGTTGAATAAGGTTGGTTGTCCCTTTTGGATTAAAAAGTATTTCTAGCAATTTTAAAAGATTTATCAATTATGTTTCTTGGGTATTTTAAATCATTAGCTATTTCATAAATTTTAGAGATTTCTTCATCTATGAACTCTGGACTACAAATGCGTAAAGCTCTCAAAAACATAGAAGAGAAAACCGACACTTTAACTCTATCTTGATGTGAAGAGTAATAGTGTACATAGGAACAATTATTTGTAGGTTTTCTGTAAATTTTAAATTTAAAATCAATGTTACCCTTAATAATGAAAACATCTAGGAAAGGCAATGAGTTATTTACTTCAAATTCAACAGTAAAATTTATAGAATGAGCTAAGCTATTTAATTTAACAAGGAAATGGTTTATGTCTACATTCTTAGGCATAAGGCACAAAATGTCATCAACATATCTATACCACTTAGCTCTATTGGGAAGGATTGTGTTAAGCAATCTTGTTTCGAAAAAGTCCATATATAAATTACTAAGAACAGGTGAAAGAGGATTTCCCATTGCCATACCAAACTTCTGAGTGTAAAACTCATCATTAAATACAAATTTTGCATCAACAATACAAAGTTTAATAAGTTTAATGATAGTAGGAACTGGCAATAGTAAATCGTAATTAACCAGTTCTTCAGATAAGAACTTTAGTAAATCATCAACTGGAACTTTTGTAAGCAAGGAGGTAACATCAAAACTAACCATATTGAAATCATTTAAATCAGTCAAGGTGCTTAATTTATCCATGAGCTTTATCATACCTCGTCTTAAAACTATGTATGGTTCCTGCCTCCACTATATCTTTCTCTAGACTATTCAGCCACTCTGTGGCTGAAGAAATGCTTCCTAACATCCCTTTGACTCATCTGAGTCTTCAGCTTCCAGTTGTGTCCCCTTGTTTCTGTGTTCCCTCTCTGGAACATCCTGTCCCTGTCTACCTTGTCGATTCCCCGCAGTATTTTGTATGTCGTTATCATGTCTCCTCTTACCCTTCTTTCCTCCAGTGTTGTTAGTCCTATTTCCCTCAACCTTTCTTCATAGGACAGACCCCTGAGTTGGGGAACTAGCCTTGTCGCAAACCTTTGCACTTTCTCTAGTTTCTTTACGTGCTTGACCAGGTGTGGGTTCCAGACTGGTGCTGCATATTCTAGTATGGGCCTGACGTACACGGTGTACAGTGTTTTGAACGATTCCTTGTTTAGGTAACTGCTGCCGCAGTTATCTGGTTGATGTGTGCCTCCGGAGACGTACTTGGCGTTATACTCACCCCAAGGTCTTTCTCCTTTGCCGAGGTTTGTAGCCCTTGTCCACCTAGCCTGTACTCTGTCAGCGGTCTTCTTTGTCCTTCTCCGATCTTCATGACTTTGCATTTGGTGGGATTGAATTCGAGAAGCCAGTTGCTAGACCAGATGTCAAGCTTGTCCAGGTCTGTTTGAAGTGCTGCTTGGTCCTCTTCCGATGTGATTCTCCTCATTAATTTCACATCATCTGCGAACAGAGACACTTCTGAGTCTATCCCATCCGTCATGTCGTTTACATATACCAAGAATAACACTGGTCCTAGGACTGACCCCTGCGGTACGCCGCTCGTCACAGGCGCCCACTGTGATACCTCATCACGCACCATGATCCGTTGTTGCCTCCCTGTGAGGTATTCCGTGATCCATTCCAGTGCCCTTCCTGTTATACATGCTTGTTCTTCCAACTTCTTTACTAATCTCATGTGAGGAACTGTGTCGAAGGCCTTCCTGCAGTCCAGGAAAATGCAATCAACCCACCCTTCTCTCTCTTGCCTTACCTCTGTTACTTTATCATAGAACTCTACGAGGTTTGTTACACAGGATTTGCCTTCCCGGAATCCGTGCTGTCTGGTGTTTATTATCTTGATCAACTCGAGGTGCTCCACCATTCTTTTCCTGATGATTTTCTCCAGGACTTTGCACACTATACATGTAAGTGACACCAGTCTATAGTTTAGTGCCTCTTTTCTGTCTCCTTTTTTAAAGATAAGGACTACATTGGCCTTCTTCCATACCTCAGGTATCTGCCCATTTTCAAGGGATGTGTTGAATATTATGGTAAGTGGCACACTCAGTACCTCAGCTCCTTCCCGAAGAACCCACGGGGAGATATTGTCCGGACCAATCGCCTTTGAGGTATCAAGGTCACTGAGTAACTGCTTAACCTCCTCCTCAGTTGTGTGTATGCCCTCTAGCACTTGATACATCCCTTGTTGGTGACGCACCCCATCCTGTCTACCCAGCTGCCTTCCTTCCTCCACTGTGAATACTTCCTTAATCCTCAAGTTGAGCTCCTCACATACCTCTTGATCATTGCTTGTGAGTTCCCCATCTTCTCTCCTCAGCCTTATCACCTGGTCTTTAACTGTTGTTTTCCTTCTGATGTGAATAAATTGTTGTATATAAGTATATGATTTCCCCGAAGGAGTATTATATCAGCATATCTCAGAAAGTGAGTGTTGATGTTCATACCTGTTTGGGCTAAAACCCCACACCTCACTGCCGACTATAGGACGATTTCAGACCCCTTGCGACACAAGAACTGCGCAGTCCCTGTATAACAATGAAAATTGAAACCAACCTTGCTCTTGTAACATGAGCTATGGTGTTGACTACACCATTCGACAGGTATCTGGTGACTTGATTGAAGAATAGTGTCTTTAATTTTGTCCACGTATTCCACTCAGTCTGGAAATTCACAACACTCATTGTCTATCAATCGTTTAAATTCACAGTAATGTTACTAACAGTAGTTCAACACACTTCCTGTAATTGTTCTACTGCAAATGTGGATTGTCTTTTATTAACAAAACGCGCGATCACTAGTGTCTTTGTAATTATAGCGTGAAGCACGAGTTGTCTCTACTTAGATTAAAAGCAATCCGCCCCGCAGTGCCCTCCGCCCTCTGAAGTTGCCCCTAGCTGCTGATTTCAGCAAATTTCCCAGCCTTGCCAGACTGCACCAATTAGTAATTCAGGATGTTTACTTCGTCGTTGTGTGGGCATAGATAACAATTCATGCTAGCTTCAAGTTGCACATAGTGGGTGCAAGGTTTCCTTACTTTTCCTGCTATTTGTAAGTGATTAATTTTCTCTCATTAACCTACACTATGGTTGCAACACTGCTCTCTTGCAAGGAAGTGGCGTGTCTTGTGACTGGTACACGCTTATAAAGCATCTGTTTGTAATTACTTGATGCGGTAGCAAACAAGATGCCATTGCCCCTTCAGAGAGGATCGTCCCTCAGGCTGAAAGGGGCTAAAAGGTCTGATACCCCCCTTCCTGGAGAAAATTTTCTCCATACTGAGGAAAGATTCTTATTCCACTTTCCCATGGATATGAAAGGAAAAGCAATAAGAACAAGAACTATTAAGATAAAATCAAAGAAAACTCAGATGAGTGTGTATATATAAACGTGTACATGTGTGTGTAGTATGACCTAAGTGTAAGTAGAAGTAGCAAGACGTACCTGAAATCTTGCATGTTTATGAGACAGAAAAAAGACACCAGCAAACCTACCATCATGTAAAACAATTACAGGCTTCCGTTTTACACTCACTTGGCAGGACGGTAGTACCTTCCTGGGCGGTTGCTGTCTACCAACCTACTACATATATATTATGTCGTGCCGAATAAGTAAAATTGGTCAATAAACAAGAACTCATTTAAAGTCCTTTCTAGAACTCATTTCAAGAACTCATTTAAAATTAAGTCCTTTCTAAAATGTTCTCTTATGCACGTCTTGCGTCTGCGGAAATTAGATTCTTTGATTACTAAACGGGCGTCTTTGAATTTCATGAGATGATTGTTGGAATTTCGGTGTTGTACGCAGGGGTTGTTCAGGTTATCGTTCCTACATGCATTAATGTGTTCATTGAGGCGTGTTTCGAGGTTTCTTGCTGCTTCTCCTACATAAATCCTGTCGCAGCCTCCACAGGGTATAGTGTGAACCCATGCGTTGACTGGTTCATGGTGCTTGGATTTTGTCCTGGTTAGATCCTTTATAGAAGGTGCTTCGGCTCCCTCAGTGCCCTGGTGATGGACCAGGTGATTCAGCTCCCTCAATGCCCTGGTGATGGACCAGGTGATTCTGCTCCTTTAACGGCCTGGTGATGGACCAGGTACTTCGGCTCATTCAGTGCCCTGGTGAAGGACCAGGTGCTTTGGCTCCCTCAGTGCCCTGGTGATGGACCAGGTGCTTAGACTCATTCAGTGCCCTGGTGATGGACCAGGTGCTTCGGCTTCCTCAGTATCCTGGTGATGGACCAGGTGCTTCGGCTCCTTTTATACCTTGGTGATGGACCATGCGCTTCAGCTCCTTCAACGCCCTGGTGATGGACCAGGTGCTTCAGCTCCTTTGGTGCTCTTGTGGTGAACCAGGTGCTTCAGGTCCTTCAGTACCCTATTTTACAGTGCCCTGATTATCAAAGCATATTCCATGGATGGAGTAGATGGGTTGGGTAGGAGTTTTGTTTGTTGGATTGGTTTTGGGTTTTAGGGGGACCAACCTAGTGTGGACCAGTTGGCTTGCTACATTGTTCATTATTTCTGTGTTCTTGTGAGTGAGAGGGGTTGGATTTGAACGGGACTTGCACAATGGTTGGGGGGGAGGGTTGTCGGGGCTTGTTGCTTGGATGGGGATGGGTTGGACAAATATTTTCTTTGGTGGGTTGGTTTTGACATGGACCTCCCAAGTATGGGCCACCGAGGCAGGGTGGCCACCGAGGCAGGGTGGCCACCGAGGCAGGGAGGCCACCGAGGCAGGGTGGCCACCGAGGCAGGGCCACCGAGCGTGGCCACCGCAGGTAGCCACCGGGCAGGGTGGCCACGGCAGTGGCCACCGAGGCGGGTGGCCGGACAGGTGGTCACCGGGCAGTGGCCACGGGTGGCCACCGAGAGGGACGTGTGGCCCAAGAAGTTACATTAGTATATACGGAAGGTTACTAGCCTTCGCATATATATATATATATATATATATATATATATATATATATTATATATATATATTCTCCTGAAACAGAATTCTTCCTCCTCATGGTTTAAGGGACTAAAATGGGAGGTTACTTTCTATATATTTAAGTGAACTGTTCCTGCCACCATCGTAAATGGCCGACGTGTTGAGAGATAATATAAATATTATATATATATATATATATATATATATATATATATATATATATATATATATATATATATAAACTTATGACACGTTTACGCAACAGAGGGAAGACCAAAAGTGTTTTAGGTAACTGTACAGGATCATATACAGCCCAAGTAAATTTACTGCAAAGGACATTTCAGGAAACTACTATTTATTGTTTTAGGGACAAAAACAAAAGGAAAACAAAGATTCATAATTTCTGGGGAGGATAATATTATGTGATATCCAACTTTTGCCTTTCCAATAACTTGAGTTCAGCTTCACTTGATCCTGTAAATACACCTAAAAACTTAAAGAACTGAAAGGCGTAATTCTCTGACTGGAACAATACACATATAACCCCGCATAGGAGAAAGAAACTTATGGTGACATTTCGGTCCAGGTCGAACCATTTACTAGTCACACTAACACACGAGGGTGAGGGAGCCATTATATATTAGGCGACACGGACCGAGATGGGACAAAGATGTAGTGGTGGAGGTAATGATGGTAGTGAAAGTAGTAGTAATAGAAGTAGTAGTGGTTGCACAAGAGACAAAAAGGGGAATGAAGAGAGGCAATAGTAGTGGCAGTAGTAGTAATGGGGCAGTAGAAATAGAAGTGGAGAAAGTCTAAGGACAAGAAAAATGAGCACTGCAGGAGAGGTAAGGACCCACAAGGAGTAGTACCAAAAACACAGGGGGGGGAGGAAACTGAAGGACAGAACACAGTTAGGCAGAAGTAAGGAAGAAAGGCAAAATACGAAAAGAGAAGCGATAGGGAGAGGAGAAGAAAAGATCAGGTCAGGTCACTAGTGTTCTGAAGTTTGAAGCATTAACAATGTAATGAGAATAGAAGAAGACATCTACAGAGACAAAGCCAGAACTAAGATTCATATTAGGAAACTTGTGTATAAGAGATAGTTTAACAAGACGGCATCTGTGAAGGCTAGAAGAAGGGTAGACAGTTTTAGCAGAGGACCATTCAATAGGATGATTGTGATCTCTAACATGACGGAAAAAGAGTATTATTTATGTCGCAAGCCTCATGCTTCTTTTGTGTTCTTTAAGTCTGTCAGTAAGTGAGCAGCCAGTTCTTCCAAAGTAATGAAAAGAACAAGAAGAGCATGAAATAGTGGACTCCAGAGGCATCATTAGCAAGAGGACAGGTGCGAACTACATTACAGCGAAGGCTGTTAGTGTGACGAAAATTAAGTTTGATATCCAAGGAACGAAAGAGTTGTTGAGATTAGAAAGACTGGAAATAAAGGGAAGGTAGAGAACAGGATATTTCACAGGAGTAGATAGTTCGAGTGAGAAGAACGTCTGTTTAGCATGTGAAAAAGTAAAGTTTATGATATTGGAATGGTAGGCAACACGAGAGAATGAATTGCAAAGAGTGGAAATTTCCGAATCAAGGAACTGAGGATCACAGATGAGGAGGGTATGGTGAAAGAGAAAAACAAGAACACTTCTCTTGACAGAGTAAGTATGGTAAGAAAAGTATTGAATGTACACGCCACTGTGCACAGGCTTGCAATAAGCGAAAAAAGAATAGCCTGTAGCTGAGTGATGGACATATACATTAAGAATATTCTCATTCTACCTTCCCTTTCTTCCTCTTATCTAGCTTCCTCCAATTCCTCTCTCTCAACTATCACTATCTCTGCCTCCACTTTCTTCATTTACCATCATTACCCCCAGTTAAGTACCGCCTCCCTCTCTGACACGTTTCGTTGCTGCAGGACCCGGGTGGGAAGCTTCAGAACAGAGATTGAGGAGGTGGTGAGCCAAGTGAACCTGAGCTCGGTGACGGTCCGTGATGGAGGCTCCTACACCTGCACCGCCCATAACACTGCCGGCTCCGTCGCCCACTCCACCAGGCTTAACGTTTATGGTAACATCCTCCTGACACTTATTGGTCATATAAAATGATTTTTTTTGTGGTTGTTTTGATCAAGCCTCTGGTTGCCGGCGTTATCAACTCGTTCTTTAATAAAAAAATATATAAGTTATTATATATAAGGCATCATAATTTCACATGCAATACTTAAATTACAAAAGAATTAAGAAAGCATTTGAAGGTGGAATAAACACGGCACTTTAATTCTGGGGTTGACTTAGTTTGTCAGGTTTTTCAGGTAAACTGAAGACACATTTCACACAGAATTTATATACATGAGAAAACTACGAGAAGGTTTTGTGTTGCATCAAGTTTCTGGTGCACTGCAAGTGACTGTCTTCATGTCATGCCTCAGTTCACACGGTGTCTTCTGGGAAGGGGATATAGAATACATATATCATAAGGAATGTACGTTTTCTCCTGCAATATGCCTCCCATCATGCTATGTCTTCTTCCCAAAAACCTTGGAAACTATTTTCCATAGCCTGAATATCTTGATGGAAGGTTTCTTCTGTTAAGTAAAAGGACACAAATGCAACTAATGTGACATTTTATTGTGGCAACGTTTCGCGCCAAGATTTTGGTGAGAGAAAACTAAACGAGATTGAAAAAAATGTATTTTCAAGGACATGTGATGCTCTATTTCTTTATTTGTGTCAATTTGATTCTGGACTTTATCTTTAAATGCAAGTGGCTTGTTGTCACCCCCAAAAAAATCAATTATAAATCAGAAACTCTGCCTTGCTTATAATTCTAATAAATTGAGGCTTTCTTAGCATTGCAGAAAAATCTTTTTCAAATTTCTCAAAACAAGGTATTAAAACCTTCTCAAATTCAAGATTCCCATTACTTTAACAAATAAAAGTCATTAAAACCGAGTTGAATGAGGAAAGGAACACTGAAAACTGTTCTTTCCTGACTCATATATACTTCTCTGCGTCTCACGTCTAATATAAAGATCTGCACTACAAGGGTTGTCCTTTAGCCACAGGAAAAAACTGATTCGTCAGCTCTTCTTGCATACACATATCATTGACTCTGCGATGGCTATAGCCATTCCGTTGATGTGTGCATTATTGGATTGCATAGAGTAGTATTTTTATGTTATCTTACGCATGTTTTAGATGTACGCAGCCGAGGATCAGTATATATGGCTTTACATTTCTGTAAGGTAGAACAGCTTTCATGCTGTGCTGTGAAGAATACATGAAAAGACAACAATCAGATGTTAGGAATTTATGCAACAAGTTCGTGAGAAATCCTTTGAAATCATAGCAATAACAGAGTGGACCGTCGACTATAAAGAATGTCTCTAAATTAATATCACATGTTTGATATTGACACTATTACGTTCTTCTAAAGTAAGTGTTGAAGCTTCAATCTCAAGGCAAAAAGTTTTGCTTTCTCTAGAGTGTCTGGTCTCCAACAAAGTAATTCAACTTATCTTGGGTAAAAGATTTCAGCTCTAGTTTCTCTACAGGTATGTACCGAGGACTGGTAAAAGCTCCCTCATCTCCAACATTCGCACTTCGTCAACTTGTATTTCGTCGTCTATATAATGTGGTCCATCCTCTGGAGGGAGCAAATCTAGTAATGTTTCATCTTCAGGGACTATTTGGTGCACTGAATCCAGGATAAACTATCTTATGAATGTACCCGGTCATACTCACACTATAAAATAATTAATCGGTATGATTGTGTCTTGGCTCCCTCTTATATACAGCATCCAAGTTCTTTCTGCTTTAGCTAAGCCAATCACTTAAGACATTCTTATATGAGGTATAGATTAAATATGGAGGCCATTGTTTATCTTCTTTATCCAGCTGACAGCCAAAGTATTTCGAGTAAATTTTCTTCAGATTCATCGTGCGAATACACTAAGTACGTACAAGGAATTGTCAGGGTGATTTGTATACACTCGAGGCATGCTGATCATTAGGTTCATATCAATATTCTCAAATAAGAAAAGACAAATTGTATATCAGTCGCCTTCCTGGTGCACTCCTGAAACTGAACCAGATCATAGTGTGAACCATTAACACTACAGCCAGATCATCATAAAGTGAACCATTAACACTACAGCCAGATCATCATAGTGTGAACCATTAACACTACAGCCAGATCATCATAGTGTGAACAATTAACACTACAGCCAGATCATCATAGTGTGAACCATTATCACTACAGCCAGATCATCATAGTGTGAACCATCAACACTACAGCCAGATCATCATAGTGTGAACCATTAACACTACAGCCAGATCATCATAGTGTGAACCATCAACACTACAGCCAGATCATCATAGTGTGAACCATTAACACTACAGCCAGATCATCATAGTGTGAACCATTAACACTACAGCCAGATCATCATAGTGTGAACAATTAACACTACAGCCAGATCATCATAGTGTGAACCATTATCACTACAGCCAGATCATCATAGGGTGAACCATCAACACTACAGCCAGATCATCATAGTGTGAACCATTAACACTACAGCCAGATCATCATAGTGTGAACCATCAACACTACAGCCAGATCATCATAGTGTGAACCATTAACACTACAGCCAGATCATCATAGTGTGAACCATTAACACTACAGCCAGATCATCATAGTGTGAACCATCAACACTACAGCCAGATCATCATAGTGTGAACCATCAACACTACAGCCAGATCATCATAGTGTGAACCATCAACACTACAGCCAGATCATCATAGTGTGAACCATTAACACTACAGCCAGATCATCATAGTGTGAACCATCAACACTACAGCCAGATCATCATAGTGTGAACCATTAACACTACAGCCAGATCATCATAGTGTGAACCATTAACACTACAGCCAGATCATCATAGTGTGAACCATTAACACTACAGCCAGATCATCATAGTGTGAACCATCAACACTACAGCCAGATCATCATAGTGTGAACCATCAACACTACAACCAGATCATCATAGTGTGAACCATTAACACTACAGCCAGATCATCATAGTGTGAACCATTAACACTACAACCAGATCATCATAGTGTGAACCATTAACACTACAGCCAGATCATCATAGTGTGAACCATCAACACTACAGCCAGATCATCATAGTGTGAACCATCAACACTACAGCCAGATCATCATAGTGTGAACCATCAACACTACAGCCAGATCATCATAGTGTGAACCATTAACACTACAGCCAGATCATCATAGTGTGAACCATCAACACTACAGCCAGATCATCATAGTGTGAACCATCAACACTACAGCCAGATCATCATAGTGGAACCATCAACACTACAGCTAGATCAACACTGTAATAAGTTACAACACTCAAACACAGTGTTGACGAGAGGCTCAGAAACTAACTGGTAGTCTGGTGGATAAATGCAGGAGTTTCTTCACTAGACAACAGAGGTACACTTAGCTTTATTATACACAGTCGTCCATCCTCCTAGCTGGACTCGCTGTGTCAGGGTTTAATCTTTATACCGATCAAAAGTTTAACCCCGAAAATCCTACCTCACCTCCCCCCCCATCCCGCAAAAAAAACTCATGTTTGTGAAAGAGAAATAAAGTTTCATTGCTTGCCAAAAGTTGATGAATTTTTGCTTAAAGTGTGAAAATAATGCATGTTTCGATCGGTCATCAACATTTTATGCTCATTGCAGTTCGAGCCAAAAAAAAAAAATATTCTACTAAAGTGTCAGGGGCCCAAGACTGTTCAACTGCCTCCCAGCTTACATAAGGGGGATTACCAATAGACCCCTGGCTGTCTTCAAGAAGGCACTGAACAGGCACCTAAAGTCAGTACCTGACCATTCAGGCTGTGGTTCGTACGTTGGACTGCGTGCGGCCAGCAGTAACAGCCTGGTTGATCAGGCCCTGATCCACCATGAGGCCTGGTCACAGACCTGGCCGCGGGGGCGTTGACCCCCGGAACTCTCTCCAGGTAAAAGTTGCTGAATTTTCCAATGAAAGGACAAAAAATTATGATCGTTTTTTCCTCATTTAGGAAACTGGGAAATTAGTATCTTAAAGGCCTATGCATTTGAAAACTCAATTTGTAATCATTGCAGTAATTTCGGGGAAAAATGATACGTTTTTAATAATAAAATTAATAAATCAGAGCCAACATTTTAATCTATGTAGGTAATACCAGTTGAAAGACTGGAGTTACTCTGAAGAGTCTTTTTCGAGTTATCATTGAAAACAAAGAGGGAATATTTATATACCAGTGACCACGTGTTCCTCCACAAGGCAATAGTTGCATGAACGTTGTTCCTATAATAAATTGATATAGACAAGTCCACCAACCAAGTCATTGACATTTGACCAAGTCCATCCATGACCAAGTCCATCCATGATCTAAGTCATCCCATGACCAAGTCGACTTCCATGACCAAGTTACCAATCCATCCCATGACCAAGTCCATCCCATGACCAAGTCCATCCCATGACAAGTCCATCCCATGACCAAGTCCATCCCATGACCAAGTCCATCCCATGACCAAGTCCATCCCATGACCAAGTCCATCCCATGACCAAGTCCATCCCATGACCAAGTCCATCCCATGACCAAGTCCATCCATGACCAAGTCATCCATGACCAATCCCTGTCCAAGTCCATCCCGTGACCAAGTCCATCCCATGACCAAGTCCATCCCATGACCAAGTCCATCCCATGACCAAGTCCATCCCATGACCAAGTCCATCCCGTGACCAAGTCTATCCCATGACCAAGTCCATCCCAAAACGAAAATGCACTAATTCACACTGCTAGAGTTGTTCAGAATTGGAGAGAAGAACACGAAAGTAAAGTCGAACACTTGGGTTGGCCCCACTATTGACGGATCTCAATATTATCGAGCGTCTGTGGGGTCAATTGGAACATCAAGGCAGGAGCCGATTTTTGAGTCATTCCTTCAGGAATGACTCAAATTTCCCTGGATACTGTTCAGATGTTATATAAATAAATTTCTCGACGAATTGGTGAGATTTTAGTTGCAAATAGAGGACCATCTCTACATTGAAAATAAAAAAAAATGATAAATAATACGGCCTGAATCTCCGAGTTAGGCATATTCGGCAAACGTATTCTTTGCTGAATTAGCAGAATGAATATTTTTTGCCATAAATCAGCAGAAATCATTGACAGTGATATTTTTGGACCAAAATTAACTATGAAACGTAATTTACACAGAGGGCGTCTACACCATCCCCTGTGGATACTGTTCAAAGAAATATGTGGAGTATCTGTGTCGTCACAGATACTCCACGGGACAGTTGATGAATTGGAATTAGGCACAGCTCGTCCGAACGACATCTTTGACGCGGACGCTGTCTGGAAGACTCGGTAATCACCGTCAACGACACCATAGACTATAATAATGGAAGCTACAAATTTTCATAAACATTACCATACATGGTTGTTAACCAGCCAAAGCACCACCTACATAACAACACATGAATCACGTGACCTTATTATCTACCTGTCCTCAACTGATTTATGGCATTTTTCAGGTCATTATGTGTCACTCACACCTCAGTCTCCACCTCCATATTCTGTCATTTTAATCTATGATAGAAGTGATCAAGGTGCCAGGACTGAAACGTTTCTAATAAATATGTGCTGGTGTTTGCTCACGTGTCTTTTTAAAGCAATTTGTCAGTATCAGTTACCAAGGTTTATATCATCACTACCCGTATCAGTCCCACCTATCTAACTAGGTAGGACTCATAGCTGAACGAATTCCGTCGTCTAGTCAACTAGAACCGAGATGTATTAGCATGAACAATCGTAGAAATTGGAACATTGCTAAACTTTTCGTTCCCTTCCACAGAATATGAAGATTTGACCTATGTCGGGGTACCAGCCGCACGATCATTCCTCATATCAATTTCAAGATATAGCATTATATCCTAGAGTGCCCTTTTTCTATTGCAATAGGTGAATTTAATTTACTTCGTTTTATCCGACTTTTAGGAGATTTTTTTCCTAGCGTTTATGCTCATTAGTGCTGTAGTTCGCACATGTTTGAGAGCTATCTCATAATCAGCTAAAGCTGTTGTTTCCAAAATATCTGATTCAGTATGGTCAATAAGACGTTCGTGTATTCCAACAGGTACACAGTTATAGAAATTTTCGTGCAGTATTATTTGAAAGTTTTTCCAAAGAATTGTAATTCAAGGTCTGCACCTCCTTTCAAACGCAGTCTTTTTCTCACCTGCAATTCGACACAAGTTTGAATTTGTTTTCATTGCAAAGTACGAAATACACGGTGATAACTTAGAGGTAACAAGTCGTAAGTTTCCAATACACTTGCCTTAACAGTATCATAATTAGTGTACCTGTCAAAGGGTAAGGCAGCCGTACAAGTTTGAACTCTGTCTGTCAAACCTGTGTGTAATAATGATGCCCAGTGTTTTCGTGGCCAATCATTACACCTGAATTTTTCTCAAAAACATCAAAATGTATATTCACTTTCAAGAAACTTAGGAACAATGGAGACTGTTTTTTGTACGTAAAATGCGCCCTGTATGTATCACAGTTGCTCTCATCTAGTAGAGTGTTGTCTCTCAAAGCAAGCAGTTCCCTTTGGAATTTTTCCTCATTTAATTTCCTCTGAGCCTCTATATGTGTAATTTACAATTGTATAAGGCCTTCCATCCTCTCAAACTGATTATTAGAGATAGGACCAGTAGGCTGTGGTGGAATAAGGACGCTCCTTAGTTCGTTCTGGACGTTCCTTAGGTCGGGCACCTAGTCCAGACATTCCTTGAATTCTAGACCAGGTCTAGGATTAGTATATAAAGGTCTAGAATTAGTAGTACAAGTATGATGCTGAGTCATACTGTTTGCTACACTCTGAGTAAGTGTCCAAGTAAAGTGAGAAGGGATGATCGAAAGAGGAATAACATTTCCCTTTGATACTTCTGCCTTAGGTCTTTCATCTAAGTCATCAAATGGTGTACTGGAGACAGGTGTCAGCCAATATAGATGCACATGTGTAGTCCCACACCACCTGCTTTCTTCTGCCCAGGCTTGAAGCGCAATCCTATCTGGAAGGTTTTGATTGCCATCAGATCTGCATAGTTGGGGTGGCTCCCTTATTGCTGGGCATCCAATGGTGCGAGGCACCTATTGATGATGTTAACCTTTTTATGACTTGCAATCTTTCCCTCGGATCTACGACAAACAAGGCCATTGTATCCGAATGTGTCTGACGATTCACTGTGTCACACATAAAGACTGGGAAACAGGTAAACGGTCATCGTTAAATGATATTTGCAGAGCCTTATGCTGTTAGCACAGCATTGTGCAAGATATGATTGTGTTTCAGATAACATTCCTTAATATTTTTCTTACAAACAAATGTGTAAAATATCGTATGTCTGTCTATTTCTTTGCATGAATAAAATAAATTATCATTTAAGAATTTCCCTTTCGTTTTCCACCGAGAAGTTTTAATTTCTTAAACTTAAATTAAAGAAATATAATTTAGAAATTGGATTTTTCAATTCGTACTACCCATAAAAAGAGGAATCATTATAGTTAATTTTTCAAGATGGTGACTATCGTCCGTCTTGGAATTATGTAAAATACCAAAGCTGCTCGAAGATAAAGTATCGACAACCAAGCATAGTTTGAATGTAGAAAAATTCAATGAAAAATTTTCATAGGATAAACCAAAATTAGGTTCATGAAATGACACGACGTGGCCTATACAGAACTGATAAACTTAGCAATGTAGTAGTGTTTAAGTTTGTTACAAAATTTAAACCTTGTTCACCAGTTCGTCAGAACTTACCTAATCCACTTCTGCAGGTCCACCTTTTGTGCGAGCTATGCCTAACGTTACAGCAGTGGCTGGTCTGGATGTGCAGGTGTCATGTCCAGCAGGAGGCTTCCCTGCCCCCTCCATCACCTGGCGTAAGGAGGGAAAAGTCCTCGCTAACTCCCCAAAGTGAGTTACTTTCAACAATTCTGCTTCCTTTAACAAAGCCACTTGAGATGTCTGAATACTTTGTGTAGACAATTAGACAATTTAGTAGTTTATAATCGATTTTTAGTAAACATAAATTATATATATATACACACACAGTGGACCCTCGAAAATAGGCTCCCTTGAATATAGGCGAATTTGAAAATAGGCCACTTTTTTCTGCAAAATATTGGCTTGATATTAGTCCACTGGCTTAAAAATAGGCGGTCGTCTGAAACACGTTCGCGTGGCCTCCCAGCCGCTTGGGCACATAAACACCACATTGAGCGTCAGTGTGTCATTGTTTATCAGCAAGTGACCAGCACCCACGCATTCATACCATACGTTTTTTCATTATTCCATTGTTTTTAGTGCTTGCAACTGCTAAATAAGCCACCATGGACCCAAAGAAAACTCCTAGTGACAGCCCTGTGGTAAAGAGTGTAGCAGGGAGTGTAGCAGGGATGCAGGGAGTGTAGCAGGGATGCAGGGAGTGTAGCAGGGATGCAGGGAGTGTAGCAGGGATGCAGGGAGTGTAGCAGGGATGCAGGGAGTGTAGCAGGGATGCAGAGAGTGTAGCAGGGATGCAGGGAGTGTATCAGGGATGCAGGGAGTGTAGCAGGGATGCAGGGAGTGTAGCAGGGATACAGGGAAAGTTGCAGGGGTGTAGCAGGGATGCAACAAGAAGGCAAGGACTTGGTACCTGAAGTGTTAATGGAAGGGGATTCCCCTTCCAAACACTAGCAACACCACCTTCCTCTCCCCTCCTTCCTTCTTCCACACATCAACAACTCTTCAGTAAAGGTAAGTGTCAATTTATTACTGTTTTATACTATATATCTCATTGTTTTCTGTGTAGATAAATGTACATTTCATGTAAAAAAAATATTTTTTTAAATAACTTTGGGTGTCTGGAACGGATTAATTTAATTTACATTATTTCTTATGGGGAAAATGGTTTTGAAATTAGTCAATTTTGAAAATAGGCGGACTCTCTCAGGAACGGATTATGGACGATTTTCAAGGGCCCACTGTATATATATATATATATATATATATATATATATATATATATATATATATATATATATATATATATATATATATATATATATATATATACAGTGGTACTGACTTACGATGGTCCCCAAACTCACCCTTTTATGTAAGTTTATTTTTTAAACGCTTTTGTAAGTGTAATTTTGGGGATCTAAAAGGAATAGTCTATTTTATATCATTCCTTAAGGGGATAAATTCGTTTGGTAATGGCACTTGAACAGTATTCTGGAATGAAAAAATATCGTAAGTCGAGGTACCACTGTATATATATATATGCAAGACAACCACTATGAAAAAATAGAAGAATTCCAAGCGCTTTCGTGACTACTCACATTATCAAGGAACTACTTTTTCATAGTGGTTGTCTTGCATATTTTGGTATCACCTGTTTACTGTGATCTTTTTGCATATATATATATATACAGTGGTACCTCGACTTACGATGGTCCCCAAACTCACCCTTTTATGTAAGTTTATTTTTTTAAACGCTTTTGTAAGTGTAATTTTGGGGATCTAAAAGGACTAGTCTATTTTATATCATTCCTTAAGGGGATAAATTCGTTTGGTAATTCGAGGTACCACTGTATATATATATGAAGACAACACTATGAAAATAGAAGAATTCCAGCGCTTCGTGATACTCACATTATCAGGAACTACTTTTCATAGTGGTTGTCTTGCATATTTTGGTATCACCTGTTACTGTGATCTTTTTGCATATATATATATACAGTGGTACTCGACTTACGATGGTCCCCAAACTCACCCTTTTATGTAAGTTTATTTTTAAACGCTTTTGTAAGTGTAATTTTGGGGATCTAAAGGACTAGTCTATTTTATATCATTCTTAAGGGGATAAATTGTTTGGTAATGGCACTTGAACAGTATTCTGGAATGAAAAATATCGTAAGTCGAGGTACCACTGTATATATATATATATATATATATACAGTGGTACCTCGACTTACGATATTTTTCATTCCAGAATACTGTTCAAGTGCCATTACCAAACGAATTTATCCCCTTAAGGAATGATATAAAATAGACTAGTCCTTTTAGATCCCCAAAATTACACTTACAAAAGCGTTTAAAAATAAACTTACATAAAAGGGTGAGTTTGGGGACCATCGTAAGTCGAGGTACCACTGTATATATATATATGCAAAAGATCACAGTAAAAGGTGATACTAAAATATGCAAGACAACCACTATGAAAAAGTAGTTCCTTGATAATGTGAGTAGTCACGAAAGCGCTTGGAATTCTTCTATTTTTTCATAGTGGTTGTCTTGCATATACAGTGGTACCCCGACTTACGATGGTCCCCAAACTCACCCTTTATGTAAGTTTATTTTTTAAATGCTTTTGTAAGTGTTATTTTGGGGTCTAAAAGGACTAGTCTATTTTACATCATTCCTTATGGGGATAAATTTGTTTGGTAATGGCACTTGAACAGCATTCTGGAATGAAAAATATCGTAAGTCGGGTACACTGTATATATATATATATATATATATATATATATATATATATATATATATATATATATATATATATACAGTGGGCCCTTGAAAATCGTCCATAATCCGTTCCTGAGAGAGTCCGCCTATTTTCAAAATTGACTAATTTCAAAACCATTTTCCCCATAAGAAATAATGTAAATTAAATTAATCCGTTCCAGACACCCAAAATTATTTAAAAAAAATTTTTTTTTACATGAAATGCTGTCTAGGTTGGTAGATGGTACATGGTTGCTGTCTAGGTTGGTAGACAATGCGTGTCGTATGAGGCGACTAAGATGTCGGGAGCAATGGGCTAGGAACCCCTTCTCCTGTACAAATCTACTAAAAAAGAGAAGAAGAAAAACTTTATAAAACTGGGTTGTCTGAATGTGCGTGGATGTAGTGCGGATGATAAGAAAGAGATGATTGCCGATGTTATGAATGAAAAGAAGTTGGATGTCCTGGCCCTAAGCGAAACAAAGCTGAAGGGGGTAGGCGAGTTTCAGTGGGGAGAAATAAATGGGATTAAGTCAGGAGTATCTGAGAGAGTTAGAGCTAAGGAAGGGGTAGCAATAATGTTGAAGGATCAGTTATGGAAGGAAAGAGGGAATATGAATGTGTAAATTCAAGGATTATGTGGATTAAAATAAGGGTCGGATTCAAAAAATGGGTCATAATAAGCGTGTATGCACCTGGAGAAGAGAGGAGGTAGAGGAGAGAGAGAGATTTTGGGAGATGTTAAGCGAATGTATAGGAACTTTTGAACCAAATGAGAGAGTAATTGTGGTAGGGGACCTAAATGCTAAAGTGGGAGAAACATGCAGAGAGGGTGTAGTAGGTAAGTTTGGGGTGCAAGGTGTAAATGATAATGGGAGCCCTTTGATTGAACTTTGTATAGAAAGGGGTTTAGTTATAGGTAATACATATTTTAAGAAAAGAGGATAAATAAGTATACAAGATATGATGTAGGGCGTAATGACAGTAGTTTGTTGGACTATGTATTGGTAGATAAAAGACTGTTGAGTAGACTTCAGGATGTACATGTTTATAGAGGGGCCACAGATATATCAGATCACTTTTTAGTTATAGCTACAGTGGGAGTAAAAGGTAGATGGGATACAAGGAAAATAGAAGCAGTAAGTAAGAGAGAGGTGAAGGTTTATAAACTAAAAGAGGTGGCAGTTAGGGTAAGATATAAACAACTATTGGAGGATAGATGGGCTAGTGAGAGTGTAGGCAATGGGGTCGAAGATGTATGGGGTAGATTTAAAAATGTAGTGTTAGAGTGTTCAGCAGAAGTTTGTGGTTACAGGCGAGTGGGTGCGGGAGGGAAGAGGAGCAATTGGTGGAATGATGATGTAAAGAGAGTAGTAAGGGAGAAAAAGTTAGCATATGAGAGGTTTTTACAAAGTAGAAGTGATGCAAGGAAGGAAGAGTATATGGAGAGAAAAAGAGAGGTTAAAAGAGTGGTGAAGCAATGTAAAAAGAGAGCAGATGAGAGAGTGGGTGAGATGTTATCAGCAAATTTTGTTGAAAATAAGAAAAAGTTTTGGAATGAGATTAATAAGTTGAGGAAGCCTAGAGAACAAATGGATTTGACAGTTAAAAATAGGAGAGGAGAGTTATTAAATGGAGAGTTAGAGGTATCGGGAAGATGGAGAAATATTTTGAGGAGTTGTTAAATGTTGATGAAGACAGGGAAGCTGTGATTTCGTGTGTAGGGCAAGGAGGAATAACATCTTGTAGGAGTGTGGAAGAGCCAGTTGTGGGTGTAGGGAAGTTCGTGAGGCAGTGGGTAGAATGAAAGGGGTAAGGCAGCTGGGATTGATGGGATAAAGATAGAAATGTTAAAAGCAGGTGGGGATATAGTTTTGGAGTGGTTGGTGCTATTATTTAATAAATGTATGGAAGAGGGTAAGGTACCTAGGGATTGGCAGAGAGCGTGTATTGTTCCTTTGTATAAAGGCAAAGGGGACAAAAGAGAGTGCAAAAATTATAGGGGAATAAGTCTGTTGAGTGTACCTGGTAAAGTGTATGGTAGAGTTATTATTGAAAGAATTAAGAGTAAGACAGAAAGCAGGATAGCAGATGAACAAGGGGCTTTAGGAAAGGTAGGGGTGTGTAGACCAAGTGTTTACAGTGAAGCATATAGGTGAACAGTATTTGGATAAGGGTAAAGATGTTTTTGTGGCATTTATGGATTTGGAAAAGGCGTATGATAGGGTAGATAGGGGGCAATGTGGCAGATGTTGCAGGTGTATGGAATAGGAGGAAGGTTACTGAAAGCAGTGAAGAGTTTTTATGAGGATAGTGAGGCTCAGGTTAGAGGTGTAGGAGGGAAGGGGACTATTTCCCAGTAAAAGTGGGCCTTAGACAAGGATGTGTGATGTCACCGTGGTTGTTCAATATATTTATAGATGGGGTTGTAAGAGAAGTGAATGCGAGGGTCTTGGCAAGAGGTGTTGGGCTAAAAGATAAAGAAGCAAATACAAAGTGGAGTTGTCACAGTTGCTTTTGCTGATGACACTGTGCTTTTGGGAGATTCTGAAGAGAAGTTGCAGAGGTTGGTGGATGAATTTGGTAGGTGTGTAAAAGAAGAAAATTGAAAGTGAATATAGGAAAGAGTAAGGTGATGAGGATAACAAAAAGAATAGGTGACGAAAGATTGGATATCAGATTGGAGGAGAGAGTATGGAGGAGGTGAATGTATTCAGATATTTGGGAGTAGACATGTCGGCGGATGGGTCTATGAAGGATGAGGTGAATCATAGAATTGATGAGGGAAAAGGGTGAGTGGAGCACTTCGGAGTCTGTGGAGACAAAGAACCTTGTCCATGGAAGTAAAGAGGGAATGTATGAGAGTATAGTTATACCAACGCTCTTATATGGGTGTGAAGCATGGGTGATGAATGTTGCAACGAGGAGAAGGCTGGAGGCAGTGGAGATGTCATGTCTGAGGTCAATGTGTGGTGTGAATATAATGCAGAGAATTCGGAGTTTGGAAATTAGGAGGAGGTGCGGATTACCAAAACGATTGTCCAGAGAGCTGAGGAGGGGTTGCTGAGGTGGTTTGGACATGTAGAGAGAATGGAACGAGACAGAGTGACTTCGAGAGTGTATAAATCTGTAGTGGAGGGAAGGCGGGGTAGGGGTCGGCCTAGGAAAGGTTGGAGGGAGGGGTAAAGGAAGTTTTGTGTGCGAGGGCTTGGACTTCCAGCAAGCATGTGTGAGCGTATTTGATAAGAGTGAATGGAGGCATATGGTTTTAATACTTGACGTGCTGTTGGAGTGTGAGCAAAGTAACATTTATGAAGGGATTCAGGAAACCGGCAGGCCGGACTTGAGTTCTGGAGATGGGAAGTACAGTGCCGGCACTCTGAAGGAGGGGTGTTAATGTTGCAGTTTTATAACTGTAGTGTAAAGCACCCTCTGGCAAGACAGTGATGGAGTGAATGATGATGAAAGTTTTTCTTTTCGGGCCACCCTGCCTTGGTGGGAATCGGCCGATGTGTTAATAAATAAATAATATATATAAATATATATATATATATATATATATATATATAAAATATATAAAAATATAATAATTATAATATAATATAATATAATATCAGTGGTGAGGTGATCTTTGCTCTGTGAAGACGTGTCTACTGTGCTCTCTCTGAATCTGAACAAGATGTCCTCTCTTGAGGAACTCTACCAGCAGCTATAGAAAGAACTGAGGGTAGCTAAGCTTGAGATACAGAGACTGACTGAGGAAAACAAGAGGATTCGTAGTAATCCTCCTGTTGTGAATCCTCAAGTCAAGATAGGAACCTGGACAGTGGCTGGAATGCATGGGACAAAGTTAAGGATCAAGAGTACAGATGGAGAGGTAGAAACAACGAAGATCCAGGAAACTGTTGTGGAAACATCGAACCCATTCTCCTTGCTACCCGTTGAATGTGAGTCGACTACTGGGAACGTCATGACGAACGACACCAAGGAAGGTAAGAACATTGTTCTTGTTGGGGATAGTCAGATTAGGTACATGGATAGGGTCTTTGCTTGAAAGATAGAAGTAATAGACAGATGGTTTGCTTTCCTGGGGCTGGGATGGAGGATATTGTTAGTTGGCTTGACAACATCATGAATAGTAATGTTATCAATCCTATTATCTGCCTCAGTGCTGGAGGCAATGATGTTGGCAAGCGTAGAAGTGAGGATTTATTTAGAAGATACAGGACAGCAATAGACATAATTAGGAAGAAGGGGGTGCCCTGTTATATATGGCATTTTGCCAAGAAGGGGTGTTGGTAATGAATGGTTGACCAGAGCAATTGGTATTAATTGTTGGCTTTACAAACACTGTAAAGATAATGCAGTACCATTCATTGACAACTGGGACCACTTCTACAGTAGAAATGACATGTATGCCAGGGATGGGGTTCACTTATCCAGGGCAGGTGAGGGTTTTCTTTCTAGCTCAGTTTAGGATGTTGTTAGATCTTTAAACTAGGATTAGTTAGAGGTATGGGTTTAGGAATGGAGAATAATGAGTGTCGAAATATTGATTTAGGCTTTGATATCAATAATAACAATAACAAGTACAGTAATAGGTATCCTAGAAAAACAAAAATGAGCAGGAAGGGTAAAGAGACAGGAGGTTCTTTAAAAGTATATTATACAAATAGACGTAGTGCTAGGAATAAGATGGACGAGTTGAGATTATTTGCTAGTGCAGGTATCATTGATACATTTGCCATAACTGAGATGTGGACATGCCTGCTGAATGTCACATTCAGGGTTTTAAATTGTTCCAAGTAGATATAAGTATCAGCAAGTGGGGTGCGGTGGCACTGTATGTCCGAGATCGCTTGAAATGTTGTATAAAACGGGTATAAAGACTGAAAAAAACACATACAGAGTCTGTCTGGATAGAATTTTTAGAGGGGATTGAAAAATTTATTTTAGAAATGATATACCGTCCCCCAAACTTAGATAGGGACCAAGAGAGACTACTGTGGTAAAAAATTGTTAAGGCCACAAGGCACGATAACGTAGTAATTCTAGGGGACTTTAACTTTTGTCAGATTGATTGGAATTTTTTGACTGGGAATTTAAAATCTAATGACTTCTTAGAAGTAGTTCAGAACTGTTTTTTGAAGCAGTTTGTAACAGAACCTACAAGGGAAATAACCTACTTGACTTGGTTCTGGCAAACAAGGAAACCCTTGTTAATAATTTAGAAATCACAGAGGAAATCGTCACAAGCGACCACAAATCAATTACCTTTAGCATTGAATTGATGTATGATAGGGTTAATTCAGAAACAGTCCCAGATTTTTGCTTAGCTGATTATAATGGATTTAGGGAACACTTATCAACTTTGGACTGGGGTAACGAAGAGAGCTATCAATATGACAGCTTTCTTAACACTATACAGGGTGCCCAAAGAACATTTATCCCATATAAAGAAATTAGATCAAGTAGAAATGACCCAAAAAGGATGAATAATAGGCTCAAATATCTTTTAGGGCAGAAGAAAGGAATTTATAGGCGCATAAAAAGAGGTGAGGGTCATCTTATAAATCAGTATACTGACATTAAGAGGGACGTTAAAATGGGGATAAGAAAAGCTAAATGGGACTATGAAATCAAAGTTGCTAGGAATTCAAAATCTAACCCAAAAGTTTTTTCCAGGTTTATAGAACAAAAGTTAGAGATAAAATAGGTCCCCTTAAAAGCAACTCTGGGCATCTTACTGACAAGGAGAATGATATGTGCTCATGACTCACGAAATCGTAATGACACGATTGCAAACAAACTATACCACGTGTGGGGTTCGAACCCGCTGTCAGAGAGTCTCAAAACTCCAGACCGTTGTGTAAGCCCAGTGGCTTACACGACGGTCTGGAGTTTTGAGACTCTCTGACCGCTGGTTCGAACCTCACCCGTGGTATGGTTTGATATGTGCTCTATTTTTAATAATTATTTTCTCTCGGTTTTCACTCAGGAAGACACTAATAATATTCCAATAATTAGGTTATTTAGTGAGCCTGAAGAAGATAAATTATGTAATATCACAGTCACTAGCGAAATGATTATCAAACAGATAGACCCATTGAAGCAAAAAAAATCCCTGGGCTCTGGTGAACTTTTTTGCAAGGGCTCTTAAGGAGTGCAAAATGGAACTCTGTGAACCATTAACTAATATTTTGAATTTATCTCTTCAAGCAGGTGTAGTGTCTGATATGTGGAAGATGGCCAATGTAATTCCTATTTTTAAAGCAGGGAACAAGTCACTACCGTCAAATTACCGCCCAATAAGCCTCACCTCAATTATGGGCAAATTACTAGAGTCAATTATAGCTGATATTATAAGAAGCTATCTGGATAAGCATCATTTGATTAATGATACTCAGCATGGATTCACGATGGGCCGTTCCTGTCTATCTAATTTATTAACCTTCTTCAGTAAAGCTTTTGAGGCTGTTGATCATGATAAAGAATTCCATATTGTTTATTTAAATTTTAGTAAAGCTTTTGATAGAGTACCGCACCAGAGACTGTTAAAGAAAGTGGTAGCTCATGGCATTGGGGAAAAAGTGCTGTCATGGATTGAGTCATGGCTCACCAATAGGAAGCAGAGAGTGTGCTTCAATGGGCTTAAATCTGAGTGGGGATCTGTAACAAGTGGCGTTTCACAGGGATCAGTCTTAGGCCCGTTGTTGTTTATAATATATATATAAATGACCTTAACGAGGGAATTACTAGTGATATGAGAAAATTCTCTGATGAAGCGGATAGGTAGGATAATCGATTCAGACGTAGATGTCACTGAACTTCAGGGGGATTTAGACAAACTCAATTCGTGGTCAGAAAAGTGGCAGATGCAGTTCATTGTAGATAAATGCAAAGTACTAAAGCTCGGGAATGTTCATAACCCTGGCATCTACCAGATTAATAATGTTGAACTTAGAACATAAGAATGGAGGAACACTGCAGAAGGCATATACTGGCCCATACAAGGCAGGTCCTTATCAAAACCACCCCTACCCTAAACTATCCAAGAATTTACTCCCGAACCAACGACACTAATCAAACCCAGCCCTCCCACTCATATATTTGTCCAATCTCTTTTTAAAGCTACCCAAAGTCCTAGTCTCGATCACAATACTCGGAAGACCGTTCCACGCATCCACATCTATGTTTGAAAACTAGTACTTACCTATGTCCTTTCTAAATATAAACTTATCTAACTTAAATCCATTATTTCTGGTTCTTACCTGGTTCGACACCCTCAGTTCTTTATTAATATCACCTTTGTTTATGCCCATCAACCACCTATGCACTTCGATGATATCTCCCCTCATTCTACGTCTCTCCAGAGAGTGGAGATTCAACGCTCTAAGTCTATCTTCATACGGGAGATTCCTTATACTGTAAATCATTTTAGTTATTCTTCTCTTTATGTTCTCCAATGAGTCTATATCCATCCTGTAGTAAGGAGACCAAAACTGAGCTGCATAATCCAAATGAGGTCTCACTAGTGATGTATAGAGCTGTAAAATAACTTTTGGACTTCTGTTGCTTATACTTCTTGAAATAAATCCTAGTAATCTGTTAGCCTTATTGCGCACACTTAGGCACTGTTGTCTTGGCTTTAGATTTCTGCTTACCATGACTCCCAAGTCTTTTTCACATTCTGTATGATCAAGTTCTACTTCACCTAGTTTATAGCTTCGAGGGTTATTTTTCATTACCACATTTTCATTATCCACATTGAACGTCATCTGCCACTTTTCAGACCAAGACATTAATTTGTCCAAGTCCTCCTGGAGTTCACTGGTATCCTCCTCAGAATGAATCTTACGGCCTATTTTTGTATCATCAGCAAATTTGCTCATGTCACTTGTAATTCCTTCATCAAGGTCATTAATTTAAATTATGAACAACAGAGGGCCTAAAACTGATCCCTGTGGAACGCCTCTAGTGACTAATCCCCATTCAGATTTGACCCCAATAATGAAAACTCTCTGCTTTCTGTTGGTAAGCCATGCCTCTATCCATGCTAGAACTTTACCTCCTATACCATGAGGTTCCACTTTTCTTAAGAGTCTCTTGTGAGGTACTCTATCGAAAGCTTTACTAAAATCCTTTAAACAGTATCATATTTTTTATCACTGTCTACTGCCTCAAATGTTTTATTGAAGAACGTCAGTAAATTTGTCAGGTAAGGAACGACCTCTCGTGAACCCATGCTGAGATTCATTAATCAAATTATGTTCTTCAAGGTGACTTCTAATAATATCAGCTATAATTGATTCTAATAATTTGCCTACTATAGACGTCAGGCTTATTGGACTGTAATTTGAAGGAATATACTTATCCCCTGAACTACATTAGCCATCTTCCACATCTCTGGCACAACACCAGTAAGGATGGACGCATTAAACACACTCGTTAATGGCTGACTAAGTTCCATCTTGCATTCTTTAAGTACCCTGGAAAACAACTCGTCGAACTTACTACCACAGAACGGTAGTACCCCCCTGGGTGGTTGCTGTCTACCAACCTACTACCACAGACGGTAGTACCTCCCTGCGGTTGGGGGTTTCTGTCTACCAACCTACTACCACAGGACGGTAGTACCTCCCTGGTGGTTGCTGTCTACCAACCTACTTCCACAGAACGGTAGTACCTCCCTGGGTTGTTGCTGTCTACCAACCTACTACCACAGGACGTAGTACCCGGGTGGTTGCTGTCTACCAACTCTCACAACGGATCCTGTTGCTGTCTACCAACCTAAACTACTCATCAAGACGGTAGTACCTCCTGGGTGGTTGCTGTCTACCAGCCTACTACCACAGGACAGTAGTACCTCCCTTTGGGGCCCTTGAGTGTCTGTCTACCAGCCTACTACCAACAGAAAAGACGAGTACTCGGTTGTGCTACGCTCTCCCGAGGTTGTGCTGTCTACCAGCCTACTACCACAGGACGGTAGTACCTCCCCAGGTTGTTGCTGTCTACCAGCCTACTACTACACTCTACATATTACGCCAGATTACTTCCATTGTCTTTGTTTTTTCCTCATAACACGATTTTCTCTCAGAAACTCATCAATCAAGAACAACAGACAAAATTCTGATTTATTTATTAGTTTTTAAGTTGTAATATGAGATGACATATAAAATAGATTGTTTTTTAATGCATATTTTCTCAAAATCACATTTAATAATATAATAGTTATATGAATATACATGTATATGAAAAAGAGAGGAAGATTAATTAAGTGTTGGCATGGAAAAAAGAGACAGCAATATTAGTATGTAATGGTGATAATGAAACCAGCAATATTAGTGGGTGGTAACAATGAAACAAGACTTATGGATTCACAGGAAAGCACTAAACCCATACCAGTCATACAGCATTTTTTTAAGATTAGAAATGATACTGTACTGAAGGCAGTTAGTGGTGATTTAAGGTGTTACAAGCAAATGTGTTAGTATTCCAGTTATCTCTCTGGAGTGTTGTGTTAATATTGAAATAGGTACTAGCGTTAGTTGTTAGTGGTTGTGTTAGAAGCAGCAGATACGTTGGTGTTGCAGCAGTCACTACAGAGTGCTGTGTTTTCACTGGGGTCACAAGAGAGTAATGTGATGTAGTACTGACTATGATGTGGTGTTGTTGCAGGCAACTGGTAATGACTAATGGCACGCTGGTGATAAGGAGAGCCAGTCATGAAAACGTCGGTCGGTACATCTGCGTCGCTTCCAGCAGGCAGGGGCAGAGTGCTTCCTCCCACACCTTCCTTCATGTTCTCAGTGAGTCCACCTTCCTCAGTATCCTAAATGGGTATCCTCATAGTCCTCAATGCGTTCATCTCACTCCAAGTCCACTCTCCTCTCTCTCTCTCTCAAATTTCTCTTATTCTTTTAAAGATATTTGTTTTCATTTATGTTAATGTAAAAATTAATAATTTTGTATGATAAAAAAACCTTAGGAAACATACCTAACCTTATTAAAACAAGCGCAATTTAATTTAGCCTTCTCCAACTAAATATATTTTAGATAACTCGACTCACGAAATCGTAATGACACGATTACAAACAAACCTTACTGTCATGTCAGTAATATGTATACACTTGTGTAGTGTATTATAAGTAATCCTAGCTGTTATATGTCTGGTCCCTTTATTACGTGTGACGTCAGAGGCTTCTGCATGTGTGCGCGCAGAGACAGGCCTCCCTTTCACTCCAGCCTTAGACCTAGACGAGTACAGAAGTGGCACTGATATCTCTCCTCATTGACCGTTAATATACCAGTTACCAACCATCCTAGTGTTTCCATTGGCTACCCTTTATCTCCTCGAATCCATCACGATAAATGGTGTCACCAGTGGGCCTGTAAATCTGTAGATTACGGTGATTTTAAGAAATAGATTTTACCAAGACTGCATCTTGTGTACCGTGAGTAAGCCTTCAGAGAACAATGCTGCCAGCTACCACCACCAAGTCAACATCCGTCAGCCTGTCTACAATATTTCCTGGTCAGCTAAGTGCCTTATCTTATTTGTTAAAACCTATGAGGGGTAGACCCGGGTTTTGCAAAATAAGGACGAGATAAGCCAGTTTGTGAGGGGAGAGTGCCAAGCCGCCAGCAAGCCACCCAGCCAGTTACGTCAGCCTAGCATTAAGAGAGCCTTCCACCCTGCTGAGCTAATTGTTACAAGATTCCAAGCCAGCCAACCTGTTGAAAGGTCTATACTAACCCAGCAAGCCAACCCAGCTGCCTGAGAATAACCCAGCAAGCCACGTTAGTCCCCAGTAATTCTTGTCGTCTTTGTGCTCCAGTGCATCGCTGTTTTGAGTGCCAATACCATCCCTGTGGTATTTTGGGGTGTTCCAAGCAACCCTGGCTTAAATTTATGTGAAGAGTATAAGCAAGCCACAGGCGTGAGTCACCACGGCAGACCGCTCAACCATACCGCCAGTAACCACGTGAGACCATCTACCCACCCACACAAAGCATCAAGTGTGGATTATTTTCACCCTTAACTGGGTCCTGCAAGAATTTTATTGGCTACGAAGAGTCGGGTCAAGAGTCCTGAGTGTGTTCTTCGTATCAGTGTGCCAATGATCTAAAGCCTAGATTCGTAGTTCTTCATTTAAGCACAAATTCTCCAAGTTTCTCCATGACTGTGAGTAGCAGCCGACGACAGCCCAGACGAGAATCTCCAATACCATCCACCCTACTCCATGCTTCAGTTACTTTAATTTGTTGCCAGTGAATAATTCAATTGTTTTGAGCAATTCTCCTTTGTAGTGATTTGTTTCATCAGATTTTTGCTCTTGACATAAGCATTATTGAATTTTATTTAATTATTTGTGCATTGAATTCTTCTTAATTTGTTGCAATTTTTGTTGAAATTAAAAGTAAAGAAAACTCACCATGCAGTTATTTCAAGTTAAAGCTAGATTGTTTTTCATTTTAATGTGTTAATTTTTCTTGCCAAGTTAATTCCCAGTGAGTTATCTTTTCTTTAGTGTTTATTGTGCAATTATTCTTACTTATGCAGAATCGTTAAATAATTAATACCAGTTAAGCTATATTGTGCTGTATACATGTGTTATTTTTCTTTTAAATTCTTGTTCATTTGCCTGAAGTCATGTCTCAAGTAAATTCATGCGATAACACTGTGTGCTGCTATTCAGAGTTATAATGATAATGAGTCAGTAAAAAGTTTTCATAGTCCCTTAATAACTGAAAGACAGTCTCTAGCCTTTGAGCAATGTGTTTGTTCTCCCAGCTAGTATCAGAGATTTGCCAGAGTGATGCGGAATGTGAAGTTAAGATTAGTTTTTGTAGATATGTGCTTTATTTGTTAATGTAGCCGAGCGGTCAGGCACTAGTAATACTGTCACTCCTGTCTGGAATTCAGTCCCTACAATATCTTGCACGCAAGATAGTGTCACCTTATCTCGGGTGTCTGAGGTACCCCAGACAACTTTGAGTACTGAGACAACTATCCCTGCAATGGCACTTGTTCAAGTGGTAGTTCCTCTCCAGGGGACGCTTTGTTGAGTTATTCCATCTCTTGTCGACGTCACTTGCCATCTGCAGAAAGATACCTCTGTAGAAGCTAGTGCCCTCACTAGAGTGTCTGTTGTTGTCCCTCATGTTCCAGCTAGTGATATTATCCTAGTTGACAGTAAATCCTAGTAAAGTAAAGAGTCGTGTCTCGAGCAATTATTACCTACAGTAAGAGAAGTTCTCCTTTGCTTATATTTTATATTATAGAGTTAACTATTTCAGCCGGGGAGAGTTCAATCCACTCCACCGAGCCTGTTCATTCCTTCAGTAGGAAAGTGATTATAAGTTAATCAACTCCACTGAGTTTGTTCATTCCTTCAGTAGGAAAGTGATCATAGCCTTGAGCTAAAGATAGAAAATCAGAAAATCCAGTTTAGAACTGAAGTTATTGACTGTGTGTTTTAGTATCAGATTTCCAGTATCTAGTAACATTTTTTTTGTGTTCATGTTCCCTCCGAGTTCTGAGATTTAGCAGTATGACCTGTACGCGTTGAGTCTATTTCTGTTAAAATATCTTTTGTAATTATATTTATTCCTCCTCAGAATCCGTAGAGTGCATGAATGCAAAGCGATCGATCGATTTTATCATTTGACGATTTTAGAAATTGTAATATAATATATAATGCATTATAAATTACACCAAGACCCATTACAATTACATTATCTCAAGATCCATTAAAATTCTCTTAAGAACCATTAACTTAAGAAGTGTGATAGCAAGATTAGTTATTACTATCTATTCAGTTGATTCTATCCTGTTACAATTTTCTTGATTAGTTCAAAGTTATAATGTGTTTGCTATTGTATAGATTCACCCCAGTGCCACCTGTCTGTTCAGTCTATTGAGTTGTATAGCATGCCGATACGTCATACATAACATGGCCGAGCTGTCATGTCAGTAATATGTATACACTTGTGTAGTGTATTATAAGTAATCCTAGCTGTTATATGTCTGGTCCATTTATTACGTGTGATGTCAGAGGCTTGTGCATGTGTGCACGCAGAGACAGGCCTCCCCCTCACTCCAGCCTTAGACCTAGACGAGTACAGAAGTGGCACTGGTATCTCTCCTCACAGACCATTAATATACCAGTTACCAACCATCCTAGTGTTTCCATTGGCTACCCTTTATCTCCTCGACCCATCACGATAATACCACGGGTGGGGTTCGAACTCGCGGTCAGAGAGTCTCAAAACTCCAGACCTCGCGTAAGCCACTGCACCAGCTAGCGTCAATAAGATTCATCCAACTAGGTATATTTCTACACCTAGAGTTCATCACGGCCATGCTAGCTTGAGATTCGTCTGTAAAAACTTGCATTTGTGGACACAGTGGTGCCTATGCTAACCTTCTTATGGTGTAGAAATATACCTAGTTGGATGAATCTTATTGAAGCTAGCTGTCCCAGTGGCTTACGCGACGGTCTGGAGTTTTGAGACTCTCTGACCGCGGGTTCGAACCCCACCTATGGTATGGTTTATATTTTAGATAAGTTTACAATAATTTAATAATAAACAAAGACAATGAAATATATATTTTTCTTGCTAGGTTTAGAATGATTTTTTGTGAAATTATTTCATACACAAATTTTCGCTTGTCTTATTCGGCAAGAAGAGAGTTGCCATTTAAGCCAAAATCGCAAGTTTTACCTATTCGGCACGACATATATACAAGGAAAGACTGCAGTCAGCAGGACTCGATCCAACTATAGGGAAACTGGCAAGGTTCTCAAGTGATGCTCTCTTCCACTCAGCCACAAATACACTATAAGCTGGTCAGCCTAATTTACAAGCCATGTTTCTTGCCAGCCTCGGCACATCAGTGAGCCTCTAGCATGGATTGAAGATATTTCATACTATTGAGCTCCCTGAACGGGGCACAATGTTTATAGTATATATTTATGTATACATTTACGTTTTCATATTTTTTTGCAGATATTTTCATTAATAGCTAAAATGAAAATTTCTTGCTTTATATTATTATTTGAATTATTAAATTAGCTATGTATGTATGTAGGATGTAACAATTACACTTCTCATTGTGTTCGTTGTTGAAGAGTTGTGATTGGCTGTCCGCTATCGCAAACTGCCTTGGTAACTAGCACAGGCGAGTCACATGATATCACCTGATGTCAGGCCTGTAGTTGAGAAATCTCTCTCGCCACAGCTGGTCATTGCTCGATTTGCACCTCTCTCTCCATCTCTCCAGAGATCTCTTACGTCTCTTGCTGTTTGTTGGTAGTGTATGGTTTCACTGGTGAGTCGAAACATACTTCTTAAAACTCTGTTCACAGAGCATAGTTCAGACTTAGTGATTTTTGATGTTTTGCTGAGGTTGTGTGTCATGTCTAACATTGTAATATCATGTATTGCCTAACATTGTAATATCATGTATTGTCTAACATTGTAATATCATGTATTGTCTAACATTGTAATATCATGTATTGTCTAACATTGTAATATTATGTATTGTCTAACATTGTAATATCATGTATTGTCTAACATTGTAATATCATGTATTGTCTAACATTGTAATATCATGTATTGTCTAACATTGTAATATCATGTATTGTCTAACATTGTAATATTATGTATTGTCTAACATTGTAATATCATGTATTGTCTAACATTGTAATATCATGTATTGTCTAAAATTGTAATATCATGTATTGTCTAAAATTGTAATATCATGTATTGTCTAACATTGTAATATCATGTATTGTCTAAAATTGTAATATCATGTACTGTCTAACATTGTAATATCATGTATTGTCTAAAATTGTAATATATGTATTGTCTAACATTGTAATATCATGTATTGTCTAAAATTGTAATATCATGTATTGTCTAACATTGTAATATCATGTATTGTCTAACATTGTAATATCATGTATTGTCTAAAATTGTAATATCATGTATTGTCTAACATTGTAATATCATGTATTGTCTAAAATTGTAATATCATGTATTGTCTAACATTGTAATATCATGTATTGTCTAAAATTGTAATATCATGTATTGTCTAACATTGTAATATCATGTATTGTCTAACATTGTAATATCATGTATTGTCTAAAATTGTAATATCATGTATTGTCTAACATTGTAATATCATGTATTGTCTAAAATTGTAATATCATGTATTGTCTAGCATTGTAATATCATGTATTGTCTAACATTGTAATATCATGTATTGTCTAACATTGTAATATCATGTATTGTCTAAAATTGTAATATCATGTATTGTCTAACATTGACACTTTAAGTCAACCCAGGTCCCAAGCTGAAGCTTCTGATCTATTGTGTTTGGCATCTACGCACCTTCGTAGTCGGTGATTTGGTTATGCTGTACTTAGATTCAGTATTAAGGGAGTTTTATGCCTTTGGAGGATCTACTGGTGGTCCTCAGTTAGGGTCGTTATTTTGTCTCCTTGTTCCTGACGCTGTGCTGCTGCTTGTTACATTATTGCTGTTAGCGAATGATTCGTCATATTGATAAAGCAAGCTGTTTTGATTGCCTTGATGTCAAGAAGATAGATTATTTGAGGACGTTTAGACAGCCACTGTTTAAGTCTAAGTCGAGTCGAGTCTTACTGAGACATAACGAGCACTTTGAGCACACACGCACACATTCACACACACGTTTGTATATAGTACAATTATTTTTATAATTGATGATAGGTCTCCAGACGGTACTTAGGAGTCGTACTGTTACGATATGTGCCTTCAGCACTATACTACGATATGTACTATAACTTTGCATTACAAGAGATGTGTAGGAGCTTATATCCTAAATTATATCAAATTCATTTATACTTTGATTTTATCCAGCTAGACAACTTTGTTAATAAACATCTCAATTTTTATTTCGTTGGATTATTATCACCTAGTTGTAACCACAAAATTTTAATAATATTTAATCATACTACGGATAACTAGACCTGATCTTAATCCGATAACTTGTTACAAAAACCAGAAACAAGCTGAATGCTAGAGGGGGAGACCTTCTAGTATTCTCTGGAAATGTCTATACTTTATAGATATCACCTTTTTGTAACACAATCTATTCCTGTATGTTCTGACCTCACAAGCAATTTTTGTTATATCAGTGCACCATGCAGAAATAGGCTGGTATATACCGAAAAAGATCGCAGTCGACTGACACCCTCCCTACTTTTCAGATCTAGGCGCATGTGATTTCTTGCTCTTCCAAAATATAAAACTGGCACTCAAAGGTTAAGATAAGATTTCTTCGGATTTTTAACCCCGGAGGGTTAGCCATCCATGATAACCCAAGAAAGTCAGTGCGTCATTGAGGACTGTCTGTTTTATTTCCATTGGGGTCCTGAATCTTGTCCCCCAGGATGCGACCTACACCAGTCGACTAACACCCAGGTACCTATTTGCTGCTAGGTATACATGACAACTGGTGTAAGGAAACACGTCGAAATATTTCCACCCCGCCGGGAATCGAACCCGGGAACTCCGTGTGTGAAGCGAAAACTTTAGCCACCAGGCCACCAGGGCCACAACCAGGCCACCGGGGCCACACCAGGTTGGTGTTTTAACGACAAGGAGATTCAAGCAGAATCGCAGGCTGTGCTAGACACCATTAGGATCATTGGGATCAGTGCAAAGAGAATACTTAAAGTAAGACAACTTAATCTAGGTGATTTAGTTAGTCTATTAGTTGCAGCAGCAATCCAGGAACTTTTTGACAACACCTCGTATATATGCAAACAATCACAAAACTAAACAGCTAAAAATACTAAATAAACTGCAGGAGTTGACATAGCAGCTAAAGGCCATTTTCCCTCAGTTTCCAGTGCTTCATTGTGAGCTTTGCAATGCTGAAAAATTGATAAATGGAATGAAAAATATCCCAGCAGCGTCCAACACTTGAAAGATTTTGCCTTTTAAGCTTTCGTAATATTAGTGCCCTGCCGCCATCTCCTTCTTAATGACTTTTACTAGTTTTTAATGTCCGAGGGAAACGCCCTGTTAAATTTCATTGCACTTGGTGTGCCTAATTGAGTTATTAGCTCCTTCACTTCATCCCTTGATATCGTGATGTCTAGTTATCACTGGTCTCTGTTTTCTTCCTTGTTCTCTTCATTCGTTCCTGTTTCCTCAGTAAATATGCTTCCATAGAACGTGATTTTTTTTTTTTAATTCACTTAGCACTTAGGTAATTATACTATTATTGATATTTATTTGTACATTGACAACTTGTTCTCTAAACAGAACCCCCAGTGATCGAACCCTTCTCGTTCCGTCCTAACCTTCAAGAAGGAGAGCGGACGCAGGTGGTATGCATGGTTAGTTCTGGAGACCTTCCCATCACCATAAACTGGCTGAAGGACGGCGCCCACCTCCAGCATGACCCAGAAATCGACAGCAAACAGATTCACGAATATTCTACGGTAAGGCGGGTGCTACTCTGGATTATTGTGGTGCTGGAGGCCATTAGCAAGAGGATTTAGGAAAGCGAAAATGAGTGATATTCATGTTATTGTTAAATGATGGTATTTGATCTTGCGTGGGAAGATGTTGGGTGTGTGATCTTGATTGGGAAATGGTGAAAACCGTTGCTATTGTGCAGATGAAAACAACTGACCAATATGCTGCTTCTGCCGAAATACTGGTTTCATTAAACCTTGACTGGCAGCTTTTTTGTATAGTGGAGTAGAAAGCATTGTATATATTATTATAGACATACAAAGGAATTAAGCTTAGTCCTTTTCCGGTATGTTTGAGCATTAAAACTGTCAAACGAGATCTTAAAGTGTATAACTGCTAATTAGGAATGGGATTAAAGTTACATATTCAACAAATCTTAATACATACTCAACTCGCCTAGTATTCATTGTCCATATAACAGAAATAACTCAAGCATATACAGTGGTACCTCGGTATACGTCCGCTTTGGAATAAGTCCAACTTGGTATACGTCCTGTTTGGAACGCGAAATTTTTGCTTGGTATACGACCTTTATTTGGAATACGCCTCGCGTGCTGGAACTTCTATGGATCAAAATGAGTTACGACACCCTCGGTATCCTTGTTTACCACTCTCTCGATGTGGAGGAGTTAGTGGAGGGCACAGGAAGAGCTGACCACTGAGGAGCTGCAGGAACTTGAGAAGGAGCACAAGACTAAGATGGATGCACTCTCTTCAGGCTTGGAAGAGGAGATAGAGGAAGCCCCTACTTCATTAATCAAAGAAATCTTTGCCAAATGGATGGACGTCAAAAACTTTCAGGAAGTACCACCCCAACAAAGTTCAAACAAGCATAATAGCATTGTCTGGAATGACCAGACAATGTCACTTTTCCCGAAACATCCTGAGGTGAGGGCAGAAGCAAAGTTCTTTGACAGATTTTTAGTAAAAGTCAAACCTGATGAGCTTCAACCAGGTCGAAATAGGAAAAGAGACAGAAAAGAGAAGGGACTCTCCTTCCTAACAATAAAATTTCCTAGTTATACAGACTTCTTTTCAGCAAAGTAAAGTGAGGTTAAATTTGCATTTATTTCATCTAATTATTTTGTATTTATGTATGTATTTTAGTATTAAGCAGTGTTTAAATTATTTTATACAACCCCATCAATGTATAATATCCCTATAACAATACGATTTTTTTCATGTGAACCGGATTAATCGTTTTCCTATATTTCTTATGGGAAAATTCGTTTGGTATACATCGTGTTAGGTATAAGTCCAAGGTCCTGGAACGGATTAAGGACGTAAGCGAGGTACCACTGTACTTCCTTAGTTCACCTAAACTTGTTTGATTAATAAATATTTCATGTTTTTCATATTGTATGAAGGTTGCATGTATGTATGCATTATTTCGCAGCTTGTGAAGAGTTTTGTTGATTGTTAGGTAGAAGGACACTAACTAATGCGACGTTTTTATTGTGGCAATGTTTCTCTTTCCAAGAGCGAACATATTGTCGGTTATTCCACCAACATTATTACAGTTTTTAATTACATGTTATTGTTGCAAGTGTAAAAATAATAATTTGATATTTATCGGTTGTTGTGGAACGAAGAGAAGTAACATGAGAAGTAACACCGGCACTGACGCCCCTGACCACAATTATAAGACATCTCATTAGAGAAATATCAGTAAAAATCATAGACTGAACTATTTTCCTGTATTCTTTACCTGTTTATTTGATCTTTGGTACAGAACTTAACGTTTTCATAAAATAGATTGCTTCAATCCTGCGATCTTTTTCTGTATATACCAGTTTGTTTCTGGGTGGTGCATTGTATATATATATATATATATATATATATATATATATATATATATATATATATATATATATATATATATATATATATATATATATATATTTTTAAATTCGTGCCGATTAGGTAAACTTGGCCAATTAGCAAGAACTCATTTAAAATTAGGTCCTTTCTAAAATTTTCTATTATACCTGGAGAGGGTTTCAGGGGTCAACGCCCCCGCTGCCTGGTCTGAGACCAGGCCTCGTGGTGGATCAGGGTCTGATCAACCAGGCTGTTACTGCTAGCAGCACGCAAACTTATGTACGAATCACAGCCCGGTTGGTCAGATACTGACTTTAGGTGCCTTGCCTAGTGCCTTCTTGAAGACAAGCAGGGGTCTATTGGTAATCCCCCTTATGTATGCTGGGAGGCAGTTGAACAGTCTTGGGCCCCTGATACTTATTGTGTTGTCTCTCAGTGTACTCGTGGCGCCCCTGCTTTTCATTTTGGGAATGTTGCATCTCCTGCCGAGTCTTTTTCTTTCATAGGGAGTGATTTTCGTGTGAAAGTTTGGTACTAATCCCTCTTATGATTTTCCAAGTCTATATTATCATGTATCTCTCTCGCCTGCATTCCAGGGAATACTACTCAAGGGACTTCAACCGTTCCCAGTAATTTAGGTGTCTTATCGTACTTATGTCTGCCATAAAAGTTCTTTGTACATTCTCCAGGTCAGCAATGTTGCCAGCCTTGAATGGGGCAGTTAGTGTACAGCAGTATTGCTGCCTAGAGAGAACAAGCGATTTGAAGAGAATCATCATGTAAAAATTAATAATTTTGGACCAAATGAACCTTAGAGAACTTACCTAACCTTATTAAAACAACCGCAATTTAATTTAGTCTAATTCAACTAAATATATTTTAGACAAGTCTACAATAATTTAATAATATTCAAACACAATGAAATATATTTTTTCCCATTAGGTTCAGAATGATTTTTGCGAAATTATTTCATACACAAACTTTTGCTTGCCATATTCGACAAGAAGAGCGTTGGTATTTAAGCCAAAATAGCAAGTTTTACCTATTCGGCACGACATTTATTATTAATATTATTAATATTATTATTATTATTATTATTATTATTATTATTATTATTATATTTTATTATTATTATTATTATTATTATTATATATTATTATTATTATTATTATTATTTAGGTGTTGTTGTTCAAGAAGCTGGGTGAACAGCACTCGGGGTCATACACCTGCGAGGCTGCTAACGCCGCCGCCACCACCAACTTCACCGCCGTTGTCAGAGTTAAGGTAGATCATCAAGGAATAAGGAACTTATTACAAGCTCATTTTTTTTATTTAAACCTAAAATGTATTATAAAATGACAAGGTAGATCATTTAAGATCGATGTATTTGTTCCAAATACTCGTAACAGACTATGTAGAGGCAAAATATTTTTTTTTTTTTTATAGTTCACCATCTCGGTAAATCACTATTAACGAAACTATTTTTATCATAATGAATTACGTTTAATGATAAGGATATACTAATATGTTTTGGAGTGTATATATATAATTTTTGTCAATATGTAAGAGGTTTATGTGGACGGTGCAGGTAAAGCCTCGCTGGGTGGTGGAGCCTGACAGTACTACAGCAGTGGTAGGCTCCACGCTGGTGCTCGACTGTAGTGCCCGGGGGTACCCACACCCTGCTGTCACCTGGATGAAGGCTTCAGGTAAATATCCCTTACCATGTACATTACAGCAAAGGTTTTGATGTCATCAAGACGGCACTGTGATATTTTTTCCGCTAATTTTTAATAAAATGATTATCTCATAACACCTAACCTATCATAAACCCCATCTGTCCCTTGTGGATTTAGCGCTTAGTTTTGATTATAATAATAATAATAATAATAATAATAATAATAATAATAAACCCCATCTGGTCCAACTTATAATCTCACACCCTCACCCTCTCTCAAATGATGTCATTGTTGGGCTATAGCTCCCAAGATCCTCCTCTACTAGCATAAGAAAACGTTTCAATCCTTTATCCATTCACGGAATAGAAAAGAAATTGGGTTTCTTTTGGGATCGAATCTTCTCAAACATAATTCTTCTTACTTAGATTTCTACTAAACAATATACGCATTCATTCTCAAACACAAACGTACACAAACAAAAACAGTCAAATAAAGTCAGATACACACACACACACATACACATACACATACTCAGATGGATCACAGGGATGTTAGGAAGTATTTCTTCAGTCACAGAGTGGTCAGGAAGTGGAATAGCTTGGGAAGTGATGTAGTGGAGGCAGGATCCATTCATAGCTTTAAGAAGAGGTATGATAAGGCTCATGGCGAAGGGAGAGTGACCCAGTAGCGGCCAGTGAAGAGGCGGGACCAGGAGCTATGACTCGACCCCTGCAACCACATCTAGGTGAGTACACACACACAGCTGTCAGGAAGTGGAGTAGTCTGGGAAGTGATGTAGTGGAGGCAGGATCCATACATAGCTTTAAAAAGAGGTATGATGAAGCTCATGGAGCAGGAAGAGTGACCTTGTAGCTATCAGTGAAGAGGCGGGGAAAGGAGGTGTGACTCGACCCCTGCAACCACAACAAGGTGAGTACACACACATACACACACACAGGAAGTGGAATAGTCTAGCAAGTGATGTAGTGGAGACAGGAACCATAGCGGTCAGTGAAGAGGCGGGGCCAGGAGCTAAGTCTCGACCCCTTCAACCACAATTAGGTGAGTACACGCGCGCGCGCGCGCATGCACCATTTCTTTCCCTGTGTTACCAGCTGTCTGTATGACCTCTCTTTTAAGTGTCACTCTCTCCCACCCAACCTACCACCATACTTCTTTTTGAATAATTACCCAACAAACTAACTGACATTCCTTCCTTCCACTCTCTCTCCTCCTCCACTCTCTCTTTCTCCTCCTCTCTTTCTCCTCCACTCTCTCTTTCTCCTCCTCTCTCTCTTTCTCCTCCTCTCTCTCTTTCTCCTCCTCTCTCTCTTTCTCCTCCTCTCTTTCTAATTCCCACTTTCTCAATCGTTTCGTATCATTTTTAAGCGGATTCTGCCGAGGACTTCCAGACAATGGTGTTGGACGGTGTAAGGTCATCGCAGGCGCCCAATGGCTCACTCGTGCTGATCGACATATCCACTTCTAGCGCCGGCTGGTTCATGTGTCGGGCTGACAATTCCGTCGGCAAAGCCATCTCCAAAGTCGTCCAGCTCTCAGTTAATGGTAAGTTGCGAGTCTCGACAAGTCTTAATGGGTTAACCTATTTATCTAGGCTCTAAGATGTCAGAAAATAATGATGCTAGAGATGGGTTGTAGGTTGTCAGGAGAGTCTGTTACATATCAGATGATTTTAATCGATTATGGGAAGGCTGTGTGGTGCCACGAAAACCTAGTAGATGCCAATGGCGGCACATGAATGTCAGTAGTAGCGGGTTGTGTTCAGTAGCAGCAACTTGTGGCGTGACAGAAAAGGCTGTATTAATATTATATTGGAAAATTAATTTGTGAAACAAAAAACAACATAATTGAAGACTTCCAAGTGTCCAAACAAGAATGAAAATAAACCTTGTGGGCTTTTGAAAATGGAACATTCAATCAAAACATCCGTTGCAAGTCTTAAAGACGGGTGGTGTGCGTCTCTATGACAGACACCCAGCATTCCTCTGTGAGAGGCATGTGTCAAGACGTACAGTGTGTGTCCAAGACGTACAGTGTGTGTCCAAGACGTACAGTGTGTGTCCAAGACGTACAGTGTGTGTCCAAGACGTACAGTGTGTGTCCAAGACGTACAGTGTGTGTCCAAGACGTACAGTGTGTGTCCAAGACGTACAGTGTGTGTCCAAGACGTACAGTGTGTGTCCAAGACGTACAGTGTGTGTCCAAGACGTACAGTGTGTGTCCAAGACGTACAGTGTGTGTCCAAGACGTACAGTGTGTGTCCAAGACGTACAGTGTGTGTCCAAGACGTACAGTCATCAGCGACAGAAGTCGACTAAAATCATAGCTGAGATTTGTGAGAAAGAAAACTAGTTTTTCTCTACTATTGTTACAAACACTGGCTTATGCGTAACAACACTATTGTTACAAACACTTATGCGTAACAACACTATTTTACAAACTGCTATCAGTAACAACACTATTGTTCTAACACTGGCCTATGGTAACAACACTATTGTTACAAACACTTTATGCAGTAACAACACTATTGTTACTAACACTGGCCTTATGCTGCAACAACATTTTTTTTTTTTTTTTTTTTTTTTTTTTTTTTTTTAAAAAAAAAAAAAAAAAAAAAAAAAAAAAAAAAAAAAATTTTACAAACCTGGCTTATGCGTAAACACTTTGTTCAAACACTGTTTATGCATGTAACACTATTGTTAAACATGGTTATGCAGTAACAACACTATTGTTACAACACTGGCCTTATGCAGTAACACATATTGTTACTAAACTGGCCTTATGCTGTAACAACACTATTGTTAAACACTGGTTTGTGCAAAACACATTTAACACTCATTATGCATAACACTGAAACTGTTATGCTGAACAACACTATTGTTCAAACTTGGTTATCAGTAACAAACTATTTTCAACACTGTTATGCGTAACAACACTATTGTTACAAAACACTGGCTTATGCTGTAACAAATATTGTTACAAACACTGGCCTTATGCTGAACAACACTATTTTCAAACACTGGCCTTAATCGTAACAACACTATTGTTACTAACACTGGCCTTATCGAACAACACTATTGTTACAAATGCATGCTGTCAACACTATTGTTACAAACACGTTTGTCAACACACTATTGTTCAAGACATAATTGATGCTAACAACAGCTTTGTTACAACACGGTTAAGCTGTAACAACACTATTGTTACAAACACTGGCTTTATGTAACAACACTATTGTTACAACACTGGCCTTATGCTGCAACAACACTATTGTTACAACACTGGCCTTATGCTGTAACAACCTATTGTTACAAACACTGGCCTTATGCTGTAACAACCTATTGTTACAAACACGGCCTACAGTAACAACACTATTGTTACTAACACTGGCTTATGCTGTAACAAATCACTATTGTTACAAACACTGGCCTTTGCTGAACAACACTATTGTTACAAACACTGGCCTTATGCTGTAACAACACTATTGTTACAAACACTGGCTTATGCTGTAACAACACTATTGTTACAAACACTGGCCTTATGTGACACTATTTACAACACTATTGTCCTTTTACAAACACTGGCCTTATGCTAACAACACTATTGTTACAAACACTGGCCTTATGCTGAACAACCTATTACAACATTATGTTAACAACACTATTCCCTGGCCTTATGCTGTAACAACCTATTGTTACAAACACTGGCCTTATGCTGTAACAACTCTATTGTTACAAACACTGGCCTTATGCTGAACAACACTATTGTTACAAACACTGGCCTTATGCTGTAACAACTCTATTGTTACAAACACTGGCCTTATGCTGTAACAACACTATTGTTACAAACACTGGCCTTATGCTGCAACAACTCTATTGTTACAAACACTGGCTTTGCGTACAACTCTATTGTACAACCTGTGCAACAACCTATTGTTACAAACACTGGCCTTATGCGTAACAACACTATTGTTACAAACACTGGCCTTATGCTGAACAACACTATTGTTACAAACACTGGCCTTATGCGTAACAACCTATTGTTACAAACACTGGCACTTAATGCTTAACAACACTATTGTTACAAACACTGGCCTTATGCTGTAACAACACTATTGTTACAAACACTGGCCTTATGCGTAACAACACTATTGTTACAAACACTGGCCTTATGCTGTAACAACCTATTGTTACAAACACTGGCCTTATGCTGTAACAACCTATTGTTACAAACACTGGCCTTATGCTGCAACAACACTATTGTTACAAACACTGGCCTTATGCTGTAACAACCTATTGTTACAAACACTGGCCTTATGCTGTAACAACCTATTGTTACAAACACTGGCCTTATGCTGCAACAACTCTATTGTTACAAACACTGCTGCTAACAACTTATTGTTACAACTGCTATCACAACTCTATTGTTACAAACACTGGCCTTATGCTGTAACAACACTATTGTTACAAACACTGGCCTTATGCTGAACAACTCTATTGTTACAAACACTGGCCTTATGCTCAACAACACTATTGTTACAAACACTGGCCTTATGCTGTAACAACACTATTGTTACAAACACTGGCCTTATGCTGTAACAACTCTATTGTTACAAACACTGGCCTTATGCTGTAACAACACTATTGTTACAAACACTGGCCTTATGCTGTAACAACTCTATTGTTACAAACACTGGCCTTATGCTGTAACAACACTATTGTTACAAACACTGGCCTTATGCTGTAACAACTTTATTGTTACAAACATTGGCCTTATGCTGTAACAACACTATTGTTACAAACACTGGCCTTATGCTGCAACAACTCTATTGTTACAAACACTGGCCTTATGCTGTAACAACTCTATTGTTACAAACACTGGCCTTATGCTGTAACAACACTATTGTTACAAACACTGGCCTTATGCTGTAACAACTCTATTGTTACAAACACTGGCCTTATGCTGTAACAACACTATTGTTACAAACACTGGTTATGCTGTAACAACACTATTGTTACAAACACTGGCCTTATGCTGTAACAACTCTATTGTTACAAACACTGGCCTTATGCTGAACAACACTATTGTTACTAACACTGGCCTTATGCTGTAACAACACTATTGTTACAAACACTGGCCTTATGCTGTAACAACACTATTGTTACTAACACTGGCCTTATGCTGTAACAACACTATTGTTACTAACACTGGCCTTATGCTGTAACAACACTATTGTTACTAACACTGGCCTTATGCTGTAACAACACTATTGTTACAAACACTGGCCTTATGCTGTAACAACACTATTGTTACAAACACTGGCCTTATGCTGTAACAACACTATTGTTACTAACACTGGCCTTATGCTGTAACAACACTATTGTTACAAACACTGGCCTTATGCAGTAACAACACTATTGTTACAAACACTGGCCTTATGCTGTAACAACTCTATTGTTACAAACACTGGCCTTATGCTGTAACAACACTATTGTTACAAACACTGGCCTTATGCTGTAACAACACTATTGTTACAAACACTGGCCTTATGCTGTAACAACTCTATTGTTACAAACACTGGCCTTATGCTGTAACAACACTATTGTTACTAACACTGGCCTTATGCTGTAACAACACTATTGTTACAAACACTGGCCTTATGCTGTAACAACACTATTGTTACTAACACTGGCCTTATGCTGTAACAACACTATTGTTACTAACACTGGCCTTATGCTGTAACAACACTATTGTTACTAACACTGGCCTTATGCTGTAACAACACTATTGTTACAAACACTGGCCTTATGCTGTAACAACACTATTGTTACAAACACTGGCCTTATGCTGTAACAACACTATTGTTACAAACACTGGCCTTATGCTGTAACAACACTATTGTTACAAACACTGGCCTTATGCTGTAACAACACGATAATACCGACTTATCCGTTGTCCACCTTTTGAATTTCACTTCAGGGGAAATAAGCTCTTTGTCGTTTTTTCAGGTTTTTTGTCTAATTTGACTAAGTCTTGTTGTACTTAGTAACGGGGTTAGATATTAACTACGTCTAGGAGAAAGCACCTCGGGTGTACCGAGGTTCAATTAACGACGACTTTTGACACTTCCTTCTAATCTATATTTAATTTGAATACTAAGTTTCTTGAAGGTTTCTAGATTTATAGCACAAGACACAAAAATATTAAAATTATTGAGCAGAAGACAAAATTGATCTAAATAAAACTTTGAAATCTTTTCCTCTGCATGAACATTCGTATGACTTATCATAAATACCTCTAAAACAAATGTAGTATTGCAGAAAAATAAATACTACCACTAAAACTTTAATATCTTTTTATATAATCAAGAAGTAAACAGAAATGTCCCATACTCTTCTATTTGCAGGAAATTATACAAATGACAATGTTAACATAATCAGGATTTTTAACTGTATAAAAGACAATCTTGTTCAGAAAGGATAATTATTTAGTTACTTCCGAGAAACAACAACCTCTAACAGGGATTACTTAAGCTAGTAATCTCTCAGACTAATAGTCAATCGTACTAGGGGTGGAGAACCTGAACCTTCTTCCGGTCAGGAATAGATGTATGAACCTACTCAGAAGAGAACATATGACTATTGTAAGAGTGTGGGAACCTACTCCCTGTTGGGAGTGAGTGTGAGAACCTACTGTCTATACCAAGCCGTGGTCAGCTCAAGTCAGGTCGGGTCACGTGACTGAGGGGGGAGGCCGGCTGGTACCTAAACAGGTACCCGGCACTCCAACTATAGTAGTCTCCCACTCTGCGTAGACCACCCATAATAAAGGCTTAACTAATACAATTCGATACATTAAAATTAACATTATTAAAATGAAAGGTAACATCCTAGTATCATGATACATGAGGTCAGATAATAATATGAAGTCGGAAATCTATACTTTAGCTATTAGTGTAGAAATCCGCTTAATAATATTAAGTGAAACCTTGGAATATTACTCTATAAAATGTTGGGCAAGGGCATAACTGCAACAAATATTGACCAAAAACAATGCCAATGATCCAGGACGAGTGTACTTCAGTGGTTAGCGAGTGGCGAGTGGTACCCAGTAATGGGAGGAGCATCAAAATAAGGAAAGTTAAGTGAGAAGATTTGAAGGTAGGAAATAGCTTCTCTGTTATTCAGGATGAGTGTACGTACTTCAGTGGGCAGTGAAGGTAAAGGTACTACTTCCCCTGCTAATAGAAGTAAGAGAATTCTTGTGGTAGGTGACTCACAGGTAAGATATATGGACCGTGCTTTCTGTAATAGGAATAGGGAGGTGAGAGAGAGGGTGTGCTTCCCTGGAGCTGGTGTTGGTGACATAGTCAACAGGTTGGATAATATCATGTCAGGTAATGGGAACAAGCCCATTATCTGTCTCAGTGCTGGTGGAAATGATATTGGGAAGGGTAGGAGAGAAGAGCTGCTGGATAAGTACAGGTCAGCTATAGAGCTAATCAAGTCTAAGGGAGGGGTCCCAATTATATGTAGCATCTTGCCTAGAAGGAGAGTGGGAAATGAATGGTTGTCTAGGGCAATTGGTGTAAATTGCTGGCTAGACAGATACTGCAAGGAACTTGCAGTCCCATTCATTGACAACTGGGACAACTTTTATGGCAAACATGATATGTATGCAAGGGATGGGGTACATCTCTCTGGGACCAGGGTGGAAGCACTTGCCAACTCGATTGAGAGGGCCATTGCTGACATGCCTAGGATTTTA
>WNWK01011787.1:0-62820 GCA_009830355.1 Cherax destructor | reverse complement strand
TTCTATTCGGTTTGGTCATCAAGGTCACAGAAGCGCCCCAAATGAGCTCAATATCTGGTTCTTGATGATGGCCCCCTTAGCTGGATTTAAAAAATTTCTCTCGTGGGGGACATCAGGAAAATTAAAGACATGGGAAAAAGCCTGGGCCAAATTTTTAAAACCCCACCAAATGTGAAATAGTTTTTTCCCAATCGACAGTTGATCCAGAATTTTAAAAGTTTTTTTACCAGGAACACAATTACCCCAGCCAAAAAAGCCCCACGGGGCCCTCGGAAACCCCCCCAAAATTATCCAAAAAAAGAAAATTCGAGGGGGAGGAGAGGGAAGGGGGATAAAAGACACTGATACACATATGTTCCCCCACCACCAGCGGGGCCGGGGAAAACGCCCCAAAATTTATTTTTTTTCCCCTGGATCCCCCGCCTTAAAAAAACTGAAACTCAAGAAAATGACCCCCCAAGACCATGATAGAGAGTAATTAAATTTTTTCCCCCTTTGAAGAGGGAAAAGGGTTACAACCTCGCTTCTTCATTTTTCCCTTCCTTTAACATAAATTTTAAAAAAAAATTCTTCCAGAACCCCGGGAAAAAGGGGGCCCCTTTAAGTTATTCACCCACACAATGGGAGATTGGCCCAGCAAAAAACCCCCCCCAACACTGGCCACAGAAATTTGTAGGGTTCCCATTGTGAAAAGGAATTAAAAAAATTTTTTTGGTTTAAAATTTAACGGGGAGACTCCCCGCCCCAAGTTTGGGGGACGCTTTTGGGATTCCCCCTAAAAAAATTCCATTCACCAGGGGGAACAGCCTTTCCCGGGTTTTATATTCTTTGGGGCCCCCCCCTCCCCAAACATGGAATAAAATGTATTTTCGGCGATGTGAAAAATAACCAATTTGGTCTAATTGGTTTTAAAAACCCCCCCAAAACCCAAGGGGGGTTTGGGAAAAAGAAAAATGAAGTCAACGACACCAAAAGAGAAGTTTTTGCGGATGCCCAGGGAGAGAGCCCCAATCACTAGTAGCCCCAAAAAAACCCCAAACCCGAAAAAGCCCCCATGGGATCACCATCTATCATTTTTTAAAAAAGGGAAGCTTTTAAAATGGGGTTATACCCGCTTGTCGACCTGACACCACATCCATCGTGTCAGTACGGGGGAAGCTGTTGATCACGGGGGGAATGCAAAATCAGCAAAAAAGCATTTTGCCCAACGTATTAATTTGTCCCTGTGGGATCAGAGACCTTGGGATCATGGGGAAAAAAAAGTCACACGCACCCTTAAAGAACTGGGTTCCAGACATATCGACACCACCAGGGACCCGAGATCGGCCACTTTCATGATCAAGCGCCTCAGTGTGGCCATTCGGAGGTGAAATGCTTGCTGCATACTTGGCTTGCGTTCTGCTTCAGAGGAGCTGGAGGAGCTTCATAATCTTTTATATAATGTACCAATGTATTCATGTTTACATAGAATACAGAATTTAAGGCGGGGGAAAAAGAAGAAAATATTCAAACAGCTCCGGGGAGAACCTTGAGTTTTTCCTGAAGTAAGTTTATTCTCTTCCCTGAGGTTAAGAACTCATTTAAAAGGAGTAGACATAATTTAAAAGAAGTCTTTTCTAAAACATTTTCTTATACGTTTAAAGATATATATTTTTACATTTATGTTAATGTAAAAATTAATAATTTTTTACCAAAAGAAGCTTAGAAAACTTACCTAACCTTATTACCACAAGTGAAATTTAATTTAGCATAATCCAACTAAATATATTTCAGATAAGTTTACAATAATTTAATAATAAACATACACAATGAAATATATTTTTTTTGTTAGGTTCAGAAAGAGTTTTGCAAAATTATTGCATACACTAATTTTCGCTTGCCTTAAGTTTTACCTATTCGGCATGATATATATATATATATATATATATATATATATATATATATATATATATATATATATATATATATATATATATATATATATATATATATATATATATATTATTAACAACTTTTGTCAACAACTGCCTGGCTGGGCGAATCCCAGAAGAAATTAAACCTTTCTTTTTTGGAGCCTCATTATGCGCTTTGAAGAAGAAGGATGGGGGAATCAGACCCATTGCTGTTGGTAACACCCTTTGCCGTCTCGTTGCCAAAGCAGCAGTAAGAAACATTCGCCTAGAAGCTGCCCGTTTTCTCCAGCCACACCAACTGGGCTTTGGGGTCTCTCAAGGCAGTGAAGCCGCAGCTCATGCGGCAAGGGCCTACATCAGGGACCTATCAGAAGACAAGGCCGTAGTCAAACTTGACTTTAGAAATGCCTTTAATATGGTGAAGAGAGATGTGGTCTTGCCAGCCGTTCGAGATCGGTTCCCCAGTCTCTTTCCCTTCATTTCAGCTGGCTACAGCAAACCCTCGACTCTTTTGTTTGGGGAACATGAAATTCCCTCATCTGAGGGTGTTCAGCAGGGTGATCCACTCGCTCCACTTCTCTTCTGTTTGGCAGTAAGAGAACTAACTTCCAGCCTATGCAGCGAGCTCAACATCTGGTACCTGGATGATGGCACTCTGGCAGGTACTGGGGAGTCCTTGTTAGAGGACCTACAACGGGTGAAGACACAGGGAGAAGCCTTAGGACTCATCCTTAATCCCTCAAAGTGTGAAATTATCACAACAAATCAGGAAATAATCAATGCGGTGCAAACAATCCTCCCAGAAGTCACTACTATCACTCCATCCAACAGTACCCTCCTGGGAGCACCGCTGGGTCCCCACGCCATCGTCACTGTCCTCAAGGACAAAGTAAATGACCTGAAAAGAATGGAAGAGAGAATAAGTGATCTTGATGCCCATGATGCCCTGTATCTCCTCACAAGGTGTCTTACTATGCCAAGACTCACTTACTTCTTGAGGTGCGCACCCTCTTTTGAAAACCCAACACTTGACGAGTATGACGCACACCTGAGATCAACCTTCAAGAAGGCACTGAATCTGTCACTAGAGGATCAGCAATGGGAGCAGGCAACCCTGCCAGTGCGACTGGGAGGTATAGGGGTGCGCAAAGCAAGGCAGGTAGCGTTACCTGCATTTCTGTCATCGTGTTTGGCCTCCTGTGGATTAGTCAAGAGGATTGTCCCTGAACGTTTGAGAGGTGTGGTGGGAGCTCAAGACCCCAAGTTCATTGAAGCAGCAGTGCAGTGGGACATCCTGGCAGACTCTTCCAGTAGACCAGCTCCTCCCAAAGAGCACAAACAGTCCCACTGGGACAAACCGATCATGGAAAAAATTTCCAACACAATGCTCACCAACGCTTCAGGAAAGGACAAAGCTCGTCTCCTAGCGGTGAAGGCACCACACTCAGGAGATTTCCTTCTTGCTGTTCCCAATTCCTCTCTGGGCACTCGACTCGACCCACAGGCCATTCGGATTGGTGTTGCTCTTCGCCTAGCCGCCCCCATACTCACCGAACATAGGTGTATTTGCGGCAGGGCGACGGCTGATCAATTCGGACTCCATGGTCTAGTGTGTCACACATCAGAAGGGAAGTATGCTAGACATGAGGAGGTCAATGACATCATAAAGAGAAGCCTCGCCACAGCCCGTTGCCCAGCTCAACGGGAACCTCAAGTGCAGAGGTCTGATGGAATTCAAAAGCGTCCTGATGGAGCCACCATGCTACCCTGGAAGGATGGTAAGCAGATTGCTTGGGACTACACCTGTGCTGCCACATTGGCAGACACCTACCTGCCACACTCCTTAGCCGAAGGGGGTGGAGCTGCCAGCCACAGGAAGACCCAGAAAACCCGCAAATATGAAGACCTTCCCTCTTGCTATAACTTCATCCCAATAGGGTCGGAGACCCATGGAGCATGGGGCAAGTGTGCTCTAAAGTTTCTCAAGGAGCTGGGTGGAAAACTCATCATAGAAACCAAGGACCACAGGGCGACCAGCTTCCTCTTTCAGAGACTCAGTGTTGCGATCCAGAGGGGAAATGCCTGCAGTATTCTGGGCACGCGGCTCACTGCCGGGGAGTTGGACGAAGTATTTGACATGTAGCTCTGAGTTGTTATCTATGTTGTTTTACTCCCAATTGTATTTTGTCTTGAAATAAAGTTTGTAAAAAAAAAAAAAAGATGGGGTGGTAGGGAAGTGGAATATTCAAATGGCTTCAGAAAGAAATCTAAATATTCTTCCTTGAAGTCCTTTTATCCACTTCTCCGAGGCAATGGTTCCCACAATTGACACCAGAGGTGGACCCCATCCATATATATATATATATATATATATATATATATATATATATATATATATATATATATATATATATATATATATATATATATATATATATATATACATATATGTCGTGCCGATTAGGTAAAACTGGTCAATTAGCAAGAACTCATCTAAAATTAAGTCCTTTCTAAAATTTTCTCTTATACGTTTAAAGATATATTTTATTCATTTATGTTAATGTAAGAATTTATAATTTTGTACCAAGAGAAACTTTGAAAACCTACCTAACCTTATTACAACAAGCGCAATTTAATTTAGCCTAACCAACTAAATATATTTTATATACGTTAACATTAATTTAATAATAAACAAACACAATGAAATATATTTTTTTCGTTATGTTCAGAATGACTTTGCCGAAATTATTGCATACACAAATTTTCACTTGTCTTATATGGCAAGGTGAGCGTTGCTATTTAAGCCAAAATCGCACGTTTTACCTAATCGGCACGACATATATATATATATATATATATGTCGTGCCGATTTAAAACTTGCGATTTTGGCAAATAGCAGCGTTCACCTGCCATATAAGACAGGTGAAAATTTGTGTATGCAATAATTTCGCCAAAATCATTCTGAACATAACGAAAAATATATTTCATTGTGTTTGTTTATTATTAAATTAATGTTAAAGTATCTAAAATATATTTAGTTTGGTTAGGCTAAATTAAATTGCGCTTGTTGTAATAAGGTTAGGTAGGTTTTCAAAGTTTCTTTTGGTACAAAATTATAATTTCTTACATTAACATAAATGAAAAAAATATATCTTTAAACGTATAAGAAAAATTTTAGAAAGAACTAATTTTAGATGAGTTCTTGCTAATTGACAGTTTTACTAATCGGCACGATATATATATATATATATATATATATATATATATATATATATATATATATATATATATATATATATATATATATATATATATATATGTCGTGCCGATTAGGTAAAACTTGCGATTTTGGCTTAAATAGCAACACTCACCTTGCCATATAAGACAAGTGAAAATTTGTGTATGCAATAATTTCGCAAAAATCATTCTGAACATAACGAAAAATATATTTCATTGTGTTTGTTTATTATTAAATTAATGTTAACGTATCTAAAATATATTTAGTTGGGTTAGGCTAAATTAAATTGCGCTTGTTGTAATAAGGTTAGGTAGGTTTTCAAAGTTTCTCTTGGTTCAAAATTATAAATTTTATATTAACATAAATGAAAAAATATATCTTCAAACCTATAAGAGAAATTTTTAGAAAGGACTTAATTTTAAATGAGTTCTTGCTAATTGACCAGTTTTACCTAATCGGCACGACATATATATATATATATATATATATATATATATATATATATATATATATATATATATATATATATATATATATATATATATATATATATTTAGATATATATATATATATATATATATATATATATATATATATATATATATATATATATATATATATATATATATATATATATATATATATATATATGTCGTGCCGATTAGGTAAAACTTTCGATTTTGGCTTAAATAGCAACGCTGTTCTTGCCATATAAGACAAGCGAAAATTTGTGTATGCAATAATTTCGCAAAAATCATTCTGAACCTAACGAAAAAAAAATATTTAACTGTGTTTGTTTATTATTAAATTAATGTTAACGTATCTAAAATATATTTAGTTGGGTTAGGCTAAATTAAATTGCGCTTGTAGGAGCAATGACTGTTGCTCCTGGTAGTTTTGATATCACTGCAACTATCACTTGTTGATTGACTGAGATGATTTCACATTTGGATGGATTTAGGATGAGACCCATTTCCTGTCCCCGTGTCATCACCTGTGTAAGATCATCTAGAAGAGACTCCTTTGTACCTGCTAGTGTGCCATCATCCAGGAACCAGATGTTTAGCTCACTGGTCAGTCTTACTGTGATTTCCCTAACTGCTATACAGAAGAGAAATTGTGCGAGAGGGTCCCCTTGCTGGACACCCTCTGATGATGTGATTTCATGCTCTCCAAACAGGAGCGTTGATTCCTTGTTATATCCAGCTGAAACAAAAGGGAAGAGACCTGGGAAATGTTCTTGTATAGCTGCTAATACCACGTCTCTTTTCAGATTAAATGCATTCTTGAAATATAATTTAACCACTGCATTGTCCTCAGAAAGGTTGTCGATATACACCCTTGTTGCATGAACAGCTGCTTCACTTCCTTGAGAGACCCCAAAGCCAAGCTGGTTTGGTTGAAGCATGATGGCCGCCTTTGCGCGAATACTTCTGACAGCAGCTTTAGAAACGAGGCGGCGAAACGTGTTGCCCACTGTGATTAGCCTAATTCTTCCATCCTTCTTTTTAAGGGCACAAAGTGATGCACCAAAAAAGAAAGGTTTAATTTCGTCAGGAATCAGACCAGCCAAGGAATTGTTGACGAACCTTGTGATCTCTGAAAGCAGTGTCTCTGCAATCTCCCCGATAACTGGATTAACCATTTCCTTTAAATGTTGTGGCCTTATTACAGTGTAACCCCCAGCAGTGCCTGATGTCAATAACATTATTGCTTTGTAAATGTCCGATTCTTGCACAATCAGTGGTTCCACAGTGGGGACAGAGGTGTTGGAACTGTTGGTGCCCCTGGTTTCCCTGGCAGGGTGCTTTCCTCTAAGTGCTTCAGCAGTGTCAGCATCCCTGGGGGCAACTGTATCTTCACTGGTGATAATTCTGATTGCTCCCACTGTGTTGCCTTCTTCAATTTTCTTGCTCACTTGGACTCTGATTTTCTCACTGTCAGTGGAGTGAGTGGGGGTTCTGCTCTCCCATTTTTGTGTTGATGGGGAAGGTAAATAAGGTTATCAGCTCTAGGAAAGTCTCTTAAGGATTTAATGATCATTGAGGCTAGCCTCTTTCCCCGTCCTGGTACCTGTTGCTTTAATTGCTTCCAAGATATTATCTGATGAGATAAGATCTGTTGGAGTGGGTTCAGGTGCCTGAAGTGGCTCTTGGTTATCACTTTCCACAGGAGGACATCTTGAACCTGGGCAGCTGCTATGTTTGCAGAGGAAACCATTAGCGTTGAGACAACGAAGCTGTAAACACGACCGACACTTGCCTCTCCTAGTATTGCCAGCCGTGCCATTTCCCTGGCTGCTCGCTTCCTCCTGACTGGCATTCATCTGGGTAAGTAGACTGTAGGAGTGGAGTACGACATGCTGGGTGGGTAAGGTGCGTGGAAGGTAGTGAACTTGACCGTTGTGGTCTGGTAGGGCTTGAAGGGTGTCGCTGGGATTTGGGTGGGGAAGGCGCTGGTAGTTGGGTGGGGGAGGCGCAGGTTGTTTGGTGGGGGTAGCCAGGGGAGAGGAGTGAGGGGAGTACACTTCACACAATACACACACCATTATTTGTTTCCCATGTACGTCATGTACGTCATTGATTTGAAGCAATAACAAATAACTTTAAACTGACCTATGCTAAATATATGTGTGGTGTACTTTAGAGTTACAGGTCACCATGGTGTGGAAGTTTGAGTAACAGGTCACCATGGTGTGGAAGCTTGAGTAACAGGTCACCATGGTGTGGAAGTTTGAGTAACAGGTCACCATGGTGTGGAAGTTTGAGTAACAGGTCACCATGGTGGAATAAATTGATCTGCAAATTATTTTTATTATAGTAGAAGTACATGTTACCATGGAATGAGGTACGTCATCTGTTTAGTGTATGTGTATGATAGTTTGGTGGAGATGTGTGTGATGCAGGGAACATGTCTTGTGTGATGCAGGGAACATGTCTTGTGTGATGCAGGGAACATGTCTTGTGTGATGCAGGGAACATGTCTTGTGTGATGCAGGGAACATGTCTTGTGTGATGCAGGGAACATGTCTTGTGTGATGCGTGGAACATGTCTTGTGTGATGCAGGGAACATGTCTTGTGTGATGCAGGGAACATGTCTTGTGTGATGCAGGGAACATGTCTTGTGTGATGCAGGGAACATGTCTTGTGCTGATGAGAAAACTTTTAGTGTTAAACTTGGAGATCACAAACTGAAGAGAGGTGATGATATTGAGACAATCTTGCTCAGAAGAAGAAGCAGAAGAAGAAGAAGAAGAAGAAGAAGAAGAAGAAGAAGAAGTAGAATTGGAATAAGATGAAGAAGAAGACGAAGAAGAAGAAGAAAAAGAAGAAGAAGAAGAAGAAGAAGAAGAAGAAAGAAGAAAGAAGAAGAAGAAGAAGAAGAGAAGAAGAAGAAAGAAGAAGAATAAGATGAAGAAGATGAAGAAGAAGAAGTAGAAGAAGAGGAAGAAGAAGAAGAAGAAGAAGAAGAAGAAGAAGAAGAAGAAAAAGAAGAAGAAGAAAGAAGAAGAAAAGAAGAAGAAGAAGAAGAAGAAGAAGAAAGAAGAAGAAGAAGAAAGAGAAGAAAGAAGAAAGAAGAAGAAGAAGAAGAGAAGAAAGAAGAAGAAGAAGAAGAAGAAGAAGAAAGGAGAGAAGAAGAAGAAGAAGAAGAAGAAGAAGAAGAAGAAGAAGAAAGAAGAAGAAGAAGAAGAAGAAGAGAAGAAAAGAAGAAGAAGAAGAAGAAGAAGAAAAGAAGAAGAAAAGAAGAAGAAGAAGAAGAAGAAGAAGAAGAAGAAAAGAAGAAGAAGAAGAAGAAGAAGAAGAAGAAGAAGAAGAAGAAAAGAAGAAGAAGAAGAAGAAGTAGTGAAGAAGATAGATGAGAAGGAAGATAGAAGAAATGAAGAAAGGACAAGAAGAAGAAGAAAGAAGAAGGAAGAAGATGTAGTAAGATAGATGATGATAGTGATAGTACGAAGCAACGATTATGAGAAGGAACAGTCAAGATAACTTGGATTGTGTGAGTGAGTCGCTCACACCATTACTGGATTGTGTGAGGTGATCGCTCACACATTACCTTGGATTGTGTGAGGTGATCGCTCACACCATTACCTTGGATTGTGTGAGGTGATCGCTCACACCATTACCTTGGATTGTGTGAGGTGATCGCTCACACCATTACCTTGGATTGTGTGAGGTGATCGCTCACACCATTACCTTGGATTGTGTGTGGTGATCGCTCACACCATTACCTTGGATTGTGTGTGGTGATCGCTCACACCATTACCTTGGATTGTGTGTGGTGATCGCTCACACCATTACCTTGGATTGTGTGAGGTGATCACTCACACCATTACCTTGGATTGTGTGAGGTGATCGCTCACACCATTACCTTGGATTGTGTGTGGTGATCGCTCACACCATTACCTTGGATTGTGTGTGGTGATCGCTCACACCATTACCTTGGATTGTGTGTGGTGATCGCTCACACCATTACCTTGGATTGTGTGAGGTGATCACTCACACCATTACCTTGGATTGTGTGAGGTGATCGCTCACACCATTACCTTGGATTGTGTGTGGTGATCGCTCACACCATTACCTTGGATTGTGTGTGGTGATCGCTCACACCATTACCTTGGATTGTGTGAGGTGATCGCTCACACCATTACTTTGGATTGTGTGAGGTGATCGCTCACACCATTACCTTGGATTGTGTGAGGTGATCGCTCACACCATTACCTTGATTGTGTGGGTGATCGCTCACACCATTACCTTGATTGTGTGTGGTGATCGCTCACACCATTACTTTGGATTGTGTGAGGTGATCGCTCACACCATTACCTTGGATTGTGTGAGGTGATCGCTCACACCATTACCTTGGATTGTGTGTGGTGATCGCTCACACCATTACCTTGGATTGTGTGTGGTGATCGCTCACACCATTACCTTGGATTGTGTGTGGTGATCGCTCACACTATTACATTTCATTGTGTGAGGTGATCGCTCACACCATTACCTTGGATTGTGTGTGGTGATCGCTCACACAATTACCTTGGATTGTGTGTGGTGATCGCTCACACCATTACCTGATTGTGTGGGTGATCGCTCACACCATTACCTTGGATTGTGTGTGGTGATCGCTCACACCATTACCTTGGATTGTGTGAGGTGATCGCTCACACCATTACCTTGATTGTGTGAGGTGATCGCTCACACCATTACCTTGGATTGTGTGTGGTGATCGCTCACACCATTACCTTGGATTGTGTGTGGTGATCGCTCACACCATTACCTTGATTGTGTGTGGTGATCGCTCACACCATTACATTTCATTGTGTGAGGTGATCGCTCACACCATTACCTTGATTGTGTGTGGTGATCGCTCACACAATTACCTTGATTGTGTGTGGTGATCGCTCACACCATTACCTTGGATTGTGTGTGGTGATCGCTCACACCATTACCTTGGATTGTGTGTGGTGATCGCTCACACCATTACCTTGGATTGTGTGAGGTGATCGCTCACACCATTACCTTGGATTGTGTGAGGTGATCGCTCACACCATTACCTTGGATTGTGTGAGGTGATCGCTCACACCATTACCTTGGATTGTGTGAGGTGATCGCTCACACCAATCCGTTTGGATTGTGTGAGGTGATCGCTCACACCATTACCTTGGATTGTGTGAGGTGATCGCTCACACCAATCCCTTGGATTGTGTGAGGTGATCGCTCACACCATTACCTTGGAACAGCTATTAATTTTCTTCAAAAGTTCTTCCAAAATTTGGAAGTTTTCAATTTCTGCGTTAAGACGAATTGCCTTATTTCATTTTATTTTTTTTACTTAAAAAGCGAACCCTACAATAAGAAAGAGAACAAAATTATCTTAATATATATAAAACAGTTTTAAAAAATATGTTTGGCAAGAAACTTTTCATAAGAAACTGTGAATTAGACAAATTTTTCAGATTCATTGATGAAATTTTTAACTGGCTTGACAGAGAGAAATATAAATGATTTTTAGGTTTGATAATGAATAAAAGTTGTAAATGATGGAATGGGAATCTCACAGAACATTTATTGGTGAAGTACTGAAGGTGAGTACAACTGATGATTCAGCATATTTGGAATATGCTGTTGAAGTGATATGTCTGTACAGTATTAACCACCACTTTCAAAACCTCTTCCATCTCAACCACCCCATCCTATATAACATCCACTACCATCATCACCAAAATCCACAAACATCATTATTACCAATATTGCCATCACCACCTTAACCATCACGACGACCACCACCTCCACCACAACCACCAGAAGCATCACCACCAACCTCACCACCAGCACCACTACCAACATCACCACAAGAACCAACACCACCACCAGCACCACTACCAGAACCAAAACCGCCACCAAAGCTACCACTACAATCGCTCCATCACGACTACCACTACCCCTTTAACTACCACTATTCTGCCAAAACTACCAAAACCACTACCACAGCCACCAACGCCATCATCGCAGCCACAGACCGACTACGCCAGTATTTATGGCATCACCACCACCCTCCATTCCCTCAAGAATACCCACAACCAATACAACGACTAGCACCATCTTAACTCTTGTAGCGTGTGCTGAATGCAGCAGACTTGGCAGCAGCAGAAACTTGTTTTAGCCTTCTGTTTAGGGGCAGTCTTCGTGTGTTCAACGTTCATCACACAAAACCAATTTCCTGTTCATCATCTTAACCAGACTTAGGCACGGTTGGTCATTGCTTGCCAGGATGAGTGCACCATCATGGTATACTGTAGATAACTCTCTGTGCTGGAGCTATCTGAAGTTTTTCGAGAGGGAGAGGCCGACCTTCGTGATGCCTCCTTCATGCAGGGACGGCTTACATTGTTAGCATAATATTATATCTATTTTTTCTGGATGGTTGTGCTACAGGGTCATTAGTGAGACTTTTCTCTTATTTACTATACTCTCTTCAAAATTTGTTGACTATTAGATTAAACTAGGCTTTGGACATTATACATATTATAAATAACTGTACATATATTCTGATGTTAATTAATAGTGTATTAAATCAAACCATATCAGATATAATTATTATTCCTCATATTTACTTAAGATTGCACAGGTATATATCACAGCCGGATATTGTAGGCTCATTGAAAGTACTTGTGCTCTTCATAACTTTCAACCCATTACTACCACGATCCCTCACATTAACCCACGAGTATCAACCATAATATTACCACCATTGCATACCTTTTCACTAGTCGACCCCAACTTATATAAACGCTATTACTACCATCACCTTCAAAATCCCCTTCAACACATCAAACAATACCCCATCTTCAAAACCACTTACTCCTGACCCCAACACGACAGCTACTGCAACATGCATCGCGACGACTACCGTCACCATCAACAACATATCACCATTACAATATTTCATTAATAGAACCACCACAACAATTTACACGACCAGTCATACCAAAATGCAATAACTACTATCAACCAAACCAACATCTCGATCACAAATACAATCAAAATAACCATCACATCAACAATCCAAGCCAAAATCTCTCAAACAATCCTTCACTAGGGACCAGAGATTGGAGTTTTTGATACGATTAGGTCAGTTAACATGGAGGCCACAGCTCTCCTCGTGACAAGCCTTGATCGGATCTCCTACGGTTTCCTGGTCACGGATAAAGAGAAAACTTAATTAGTTTTCCACCCCAAGCTTCAAAAATCTCCTCGAAGACGTATAAATCCTGACTTATAATAAACGAAAACAAGAAAATAAAGAAAAAACTTTCATCACTATTCAACACTTTCACCATCACTCATACATAATCACTGTCTTATCAGAGGCACTCAGATATGACAGCTTAGACGTACCTCTAAACTGCCAATATCCTAAATCCCTCCTTAAATGTGCAGGCATTGTACTTCCCATTTCCAGAACTCAATTCCGGCTAACTGGTTTCCCTGAATCCCTTCACAAAATATTACCCTGCTCACACTCCAACAGCTCGTCTGGTCCCAAAAAAACATTCGTCTCCATTCACTTCTTAGACGCTCACGCACGCTTGCTGGAAGTCCAAGACACTCGCCCACAAAACCTCCTTTACCCCCTCCGTCCAACTTTTTCGGGGATGATCGCTACCCTGCCTTCCATTCCCTACAGATTTATGTGCTCTCCATTCTCACTAAATAACCAAACCACCTCAACAGCCCCTCTTCATCCCTGTGACAAATACTTTTAGTAACTCCACACCTCCTCCTAATTTCCACACTACGAATTCTCTGCATAATATTTACACCACACATTGTACTTAACACGACATCTCCACTGCCTCCAGCCTTCTCCTCACTGTAGCATTTACAATCCAAGCTTCACACCTATATAAGATTCGGAGCCTAACGAAAAAAAATATATCATTGTGTTTGTTTATTATTAAATTATTAAACACTTTTCTAAAATATGTTTAGTAGGATTAGGCTAAATTAAATTGCACTTGTTTTAATAAGATTAGGTTAGTTATCCAAGGTTCTTTTGGTGCAAAATTATTAATTTTACATTAACATAAATGAAAAAAATACGTATCTTTAAACGTATAAGAGACAATTTTAGAAATAAATTAATTTAAAATGAAATCTTGATAATTGACCAATTTCACCTATTCGGCACAACATATATATATATATATATATATATATATATATATATATATACATTCTTCTTTCAACACGTCGGCCGTTTCCCACCGAAGCAGGGTGGCCCAAAAGAAAAAACGAAAGTTTCTCCTTTTACATTTAGTAATATATACAGGAGAAGGGGTTACTAGCCCCTTGCACCCGGCATTTTAGTCGCCTCTTATATATATATATATATATATATATATATATATATATATTATATATATATATATATATATATATATATATATATATATATATATATATATATATATATATATATATATATATATATATATATATATATATATATATATATATATATATATGCTAGGAATTCGCAAGAGCAGGCGAAATATTCACAAACACTGATCTCTGGCCGACGGAGACTCGAACCTACGAACCTCATGACAAGGTACGCAGTGCTTTGCCTACCGTACCACACTGGTCCAATATTTTGCCTGCTCTTGCGAATTCCTAGCATTGTAAAAATCTCTAGTTGTGTCGATGCATGCAGGGGATGAGATGAAAAGCTGTAAGCCTCCTGCCTGAAAGCTGGCTGCCTTGGAATAACATCTAGCGAAAGCTGGATGCCAAGGTATTGGACCAGTGTGGTACGGTCGGCAAAGCACTGCGTACCTTGTCATGAGGTTCGTAGGTTCGAGTCTCCGTCGGCCAGAGATCAGTGTTTATATATATATATTTATTTATTTTTTATTAACACATCGGCCGATTCCCACCAAGGCAGGGTGGCCCGAAAAAGAAAAACTTTCATCATCATTGACTCCATCACTGTCCTGCCAGAGGGGTGCTTTACACTACATTTATAAAACTGCAACATTAACACCCCTCCTTCAGAGTGCAGACAATGTACTTCCCATCTCCAGGACTCAAGTCCGGCCTGCCGGTTTCCCTGAATCCCTTCATAAATGTTACTTTGCTCACACTCCAACAGCACGTCAAGTATTAAAAACCATTTGTCTCCATTCACTCCTATCAAATACGCTCACACATGCTTGCTGGACGTCCAAGCCCTTCACACACAAAACCTCTTTTACCCTCTCCCTCCAGCCTTTCCTAGGCCGACCCCCTCCCTCCAGCCTTTCCTAGGCCGACCCCTACCCCGCCTTCCCTCCACTACAGATTTATACACTCTCGAAGTCATTCTGTCTCATTCCATTCTCTCTACATGTCCGAACCACCTCACCAACCCCTCCTCAGCTCTCTGGATAATAGTTTTGGTAATCCCGAACCTCCTCCTAATTTCCAAACTCTGAATACTCTGCATTATATTCACACCACACATTGACCTCAGACATGACATCTCCACTGCCTCCAACCGAGTTTCAGTGGGGAGAAATAAATGGGATTAAGTCAGGAGTATCTGAGAGAGTTACAGCTAAAGAAGGGGTAACAATAATGTTTAAGGATCAGTTACAGAAGGAGAAGAGGGAATATAAATGTGTAAATTCAAGGATTATGTGGATTAAAATAAGGGTCGGATGCGAAAAGTGGCTCATAATAAGCGTGTATGCACCTGGAGAAGAGAGGAGTGTAGAGGAGAGAGAGAGATTTTGGGAGATGTTAAGCGAATGTATAGGAACTTTTGAACCAAGTGAGAGAGTAATTGTGGTAAGGGACCTAAATGTTAAAGTAGGAGAAACATGTAGAGAGGGTGTGGTAGGTAAGTTTGGGGTGCCAGGTGTAAATGATAATGGGAGCCCTTTGATTGAACTTTTTATAAAAAAGGGGTTTAGTTATAGGTAATACATATTTTAAGAAGAAGACGATAAATAAGTAGACAAGATATGATGTAGGGCGTAATGATAGCAGTTTGTTGGACTACGTATTGGTAGATAAAAGACTGTTGAGTAGACTTCAGGATGTACATGTTTATAGAGGGGCCACAGATATATCAGATCACTTTTTAGTTATAGCTACAGTGGGATTAAAAGGTAGATGGGATTCAAGGAAAATAGAAGCAGTAAGTATGAGAGAGGTGAAGGTTTATAAACTAAAAGAGGAGACAGTTAGGGTATGATATAAACAACTATTGGAGGATAGATGGGCTAGTGAGAGTGTAGGCAATGGGATCGAAGATGTATGGGGTAGATTTAAAAATGTAGTGTTAGAGTGTTCAGCAGAAGTTTGTGGTTACAGGCGAGTGGGTGCGGGAGGGAAGAAGAGCTATTGGTGGAATGATGATGTAAAGAGAGTAGTAAGGGAGAAAAAGTTAGCATATGAGAGGTTTTTACAAAGTAGAAGTGATGTAAGGAGGGAAGAGTATATGGAGAGAAAAAGATAGGTTAAGAGAATCGTGAAGCAATGTAAACAGAGAGCAAATGAGAGAAAGGGTGAGATGTTATCAACAAATTTTGTTGAAAATAAGAAAAAGTTTTGGAGTGAAATTAATAAGTTGAGGAAGCCTAGGGAACAAATGGATTTGACAGTTTAAAAGAGGAGAGGAGTGTTATTAAATGGAGAGTTAGAGGTATCGGGAAGATGGAGGGAATATTTTGAGGAGTTGTTAAATGTTGATGAAGACAGGGAAGCTGTGATTTCGTGTATAGGGCAAGGAGGAATAACATCTTGTAGGAGTGTGGAAGAGCCAGTTGTGAGTGTGGGGGAAGTTCGTGAGGCAGTGGGTAGAATGAAAGGGGGTAAGGCAGCTGGGATTGATGGGATAAAGATAGAAATGTTAAAAGCAGGTGGGGATATAGTTTTGGAGTGGTTGGTGCTATTATTTAATAAATGTATGGAGGAGGGTAAGGTACCTAGGGATTGGAATAGAGTGTGTATTTTTCCTTTGTATAAAGGCAAAGGGGACAAAAGAGAGTGAAAAAATTATAGGGGAATAAGTCTGTTGAGTGTACCTGGTAAAGTGTATGGTAGAGTTATTATTGAAAGAATTAAGAGTAAGACAGAAAGCAGGATAGCAGATGAACAAGGGGGATTTAGGAAAGGTAGGGGGTGTTATGCAGGGTTCTGCATGACATTTAAATATACGTAATATATAGATATTGGAGAAGTGTGCCATAAATTTCATGTAATTAGAAAACACAGTAATAATAATGTATAACCTTTAGATAAATGTAAATGATAATTTTAGAAATATGCTGTGCTTTTGGTGAATACTGTAAAGTAAGTTTAAGCTGTGAAATAAGGAAATCCAGCTAGGGATTTATTTTCCAAATGTTTGTGGTGAGGGTGGTGGCGTCGCTTGCGGGTACACATGTGGCAGCATGGTGAGCGAGACGCAGCGTGGGTTCAGCTAAGTTTGTGATGTTGTATTCCCTTTTTGTGTAGCTAACTCAAGCCATAGGCACTTTTTATGGTGTACCAGTACACACCCTGGGCTCGGACATGGTCGGGGCCCGGAAGGACGAGTGTGAACTGAAGAAATAGGAGGAGATGTGTTCTGGAGGAGGGTAGCGGTGGCTGGGTCGACCTCATAGGGAACTGTTTTGTTTTTGAAGTGACCACCCGGCCGCCTTCTCCGTCCTGTACTGTTATTGAGGGGGTTTGGCTAATTGATATGTGAAGAGGTGTGTTTGGACTGTATATAGTTTAATATAAGTAAATAAATTTATATTTTCTTACCTAGGAATTTTTGGTGTTACCCTTCTGCTACCCTAACCCAGTGAAGCACTAAACCACAATGGTAATATCAGCTTTGTTTATGGGGATAGACCTGGGAGGCCTAGTTTTACAGGTGTTTTGTGTAACTTTTACCCTTTGCCCTTAGACAAGGCATTAGGCCTCAGGTAAACCCCAATTTCTGCATAACAGGGGGTGTGTAGACCAAGTGTTTACAGTGAAACATATAGGTGAACAGTATTTGGATAAGGGTAAAGAGGTTTTTGTGGCATTTATGGATTTGGAAAAGGCATATGATAGGGTGGATAGGGGGGCAATGTGGCAGATGTTGCAGATGTATGGAATAGGAGGTAGGTTACTGAAAGCAGTGAAGTTTTTATGAGGATAGTGAGGCTCAGGTTAGAGTGTGTAGGAGGGAGGGGGACTATTTCCCAGTAAAAGTGGGCCTTAGACAAGGATGTGTGATGTCACCGTGGTTGTTCAATATATTTATAGATGGGGATGTAAGAGAAGTGAATGCAAGGGTCTTGGCAAAAGGTGTGGGGTTAAAATATAAAGAATCAAATACAAAGTGGGAGTTGTCACAGTTGCTTTTTGCTGATGACACTGTGCTTTTGGGAGATTCTGAAGAGAAGTTGCAGAGGTTGGTGGATGAATTTGGGAGGGTGTGTAAAAGAAGAAAATTGAAAGTGAATATAGGAAAGAGTAAGGTGATGAGGATAAAAAACAATATTAGGTGACGAAATATTGGATATCAGATTGGAGGGAGAGAGTATGGAGGAGGTGAATGTATTCAGATATTTGGGAGTGGACATGTCAGCAGATGGGTCTATGAAGGATGAGGTGAACCATAGAATTGATGAGGGGAAAAGGGTGAGTGGAGCACTTCGGAGTCTGTGGAGACAAAAAACTTTGTCCATGGAAGTAAAGAGGGGAATGTATGAGAGTATAGTTATACCAACACTCTTATATGGGTGTGAAGCATGGGTGATGAATGTTGCAACGAGGAGAAGGCTGGAGGCAGTGGAGATGTCATATATATATATATATATATATATATATATATATATATATATATATATATATATATATATATATATATATATATATATATATATATATATATGTACATTTATATATATATATATATATATATATATATATATATATATATATATATATATATATATATATATATATATATATATATATATATATATGTACATTTATATATATATATATATATATATATATATATATATATATATATATATATATATATATATATATATATATATATATATATATATATATATATATATGTATATTTATATATATATATATATATATATATATATATATATATATATATATATATATATAGACAAAATACAATGGGAGTAAAACAACATAGATAACTCAGAGCTACATGTCAAATACTTCGTCCAACTCCCCGGCAGTGGGCCGCGTGCCCAGAATATATATATATATATATATATATATATATATATACACAAATATCGCAAACCAAACGATACAGGATGAAAAACAACCGTGTTGCAATCAAGAGCTTGCAAAATTGCAGAACAGAGGAGGATGTCCAAGCAAGTACATTACCAGAGGACCATCTTCACTGGAGTGAGTGAGTGAGGGAGAGAGGATGGTACAGGAAGTGCCCCCAGGCACAACATTGCACATAGCCAGAAGGATGAATATTATAACATTAGAAAAAATCCTACAAGCATTGATATTGCAATAGCCTGAACGAAATTAACGTGGCAATAATAATAAAAATCTATCAAATTCCGCTATTACATCAATAACTTTACACACATAAATATATTGTGAGTGATATAGAAGTCTCTGACAATTATAGGGTAGCCTTCCAAGGGACAACGTGTCCATTTAAAGTGACGAAAAAACGGTAACATTTAGAGAGGAGTCTTCTAAAAGTTATGTAAAGGAAACGGGGCTCATTAAAATGAACTCATTTAAAGGAGGAGGCATCTGCAATAACAAGAAAGACAGCCACAGATATTCAACCCACATAAGTCTGAGACAAACTCTGCTTCAACATTCAGAAACTGCATGAAAAATTGGCCCTAATTCCTTGGTGTGGCACTACATTTTTAGACTGTGTTCTATTGCCTCAACTAAAAACACATCTAATTTGTACAACCCGTCACTGATATTGTATAATAACTGACTATCATGCTTAATAATTGAAGATTATACAATATTCCTCTCAAGCCAGGGGGAACAAGGGAAGATGACTCTTGCTTCCCGCCAATTTTCCGGGTTATTACAAGCTGTAATATGGTTGAAAATCACGTTCAGCTCCTGTGCTGTACGTATCGAATAACGGTGCTCGGACATTCTCACGTCCAATGGTTTTCCCGTTTGTCCAAAATAGGAGACACTGAAACCAACTCTGTAGACACCACCAACACGTTGTTGCGGGTGCATTCTTTATCAGGATGCTTCAAACAGTTCGTGAATTTTTAAATACTCCTTGTATATTAAATATTCTAAGAGCATTCGGCAGGATAGATAAATTCTCATTATACGGGAGGACCAGCACATTCTTGGTCTGAGGTGTTATCCTGGGTTCTGTTCGATAATAAGTCTTCTTAGCTGCCAGCAAGGTAGATTCTACAAACACCTTAGGATACTGCAGTTTCATGCCAATGCCAAATATTTTCCTAATTTCTTCATCTAGGAACTCCGGACTGCACACTCTATAGGCTCTCAAAAACATTAAGAAATACACTCCTTTTTACTCTAGTCTCATGGTTGGAATAGTAGTGAATGTATGAGCACACATTGGTGGCCTTCCAATATACTGTAAACTTAAACTTTCTATCAACTCGGTGTATCAACACATCTAAGAATGGAAGTTTACAGTCCACCTCTTTCTCCACGGTGAATCTAATAGACGGGACTAAAGTGTTAAGTCTTGGTAAACATGTATCAAGGGTCATATCATTTGGCCAAAGACACAAGATGTCATCCACACATCTGAACCATTTAACTCTACATGGCAGGATATCTTTCAACAGTCTAGCCTCGAAAAATTCCATAAACAGATTGCTCAATAAGGGGGACATCGGATTACCCATCGCTATTCCCTGTTTTTGAGCATTGTATTTCCCTTCAAAATCAAACTTGCAATCAACTACACACAACTTAATAAATTCAATAATGGTATTTTTATCAAAAGGTAAAGAGAACTCATCTAATTATTTTAGCAAATAAGATGGCAAGTCGGGAACAGGGACCCAAGTGAACAAAGCAGTGACATCAACCCTAACAAGTGTAAAATCATTAGACATGTTGATATTTTGCAATTTGTCGATGTGATCAACATTGTTTTTATGTGGGCTTCAGAAATGTTGCCAAGCACTGGAATTAACATTTTTACCAACCATTTTGACAAGGTATATGATGCCGATGTTACAGAACAAATAATAGGTCTGGCTGGAAAACCGGGCTTGTGGGTTTTAATCAAACCGTACATGTAAGGGAGTGTCGTAGATCTAGCCGATAACTGTTTAATTAATTCCTCATTACCTCTCAGTAAGGTTCTAAGTTGTTTATTAAATTTACTGTTAACCTGGTCCAAAGGGTTCTTATTAAGGGCTACGTAAGTATCACTGTCTTCTAATAATGTGTTCATTTTTCCACTATAATCTACCTTGTGTATAATAACCATCACATTTGCTTTGTCAGATTTCGTTAGATGAAGTCTAAGATCTTTCTTTATTTCATGGTATGACTTAATAAATCTTTGAGAACAATTAGGTTCCACAGGTCTGAGCAAAGCTCCATATACAATGCCTTTGCAGATGTTGAACGTTTCAGGGGACAGGTCCCCTTGTTTTTCCAAATTGCAAAAAAACATTTGGCAAGGTCAATATAATTAGTGTCCGCACTAGTAGGCGCGAAACTCAACCCATATCCCAATGCTGTCTGCTGGTCACGAGTAGGTTTAACAGGTTGACAGGTTAGCATGTTGAGACCAGCCACTTTGTGCTATGAGATTGTTTAGTTTCCTAATATGGAATGATTTCGTTTTCCGTTTCATTATTCTCAATCCCCTATGTTTGTAATCTAGTAAATGATCTCGCCACTAAGGTGGTACCATGTTTTAAAACTTTTTTTTTGGGCTTTTCTAACTTCAATAAATAACATTTTCCTTTCGTGTTTAAGCAGATCAATATTCTTAGTAATCACTAACCTGTGGAGTTGATCGAATGGGTCGACGACAAATTAACCAACCTGTTTTGTAAAAGTCATTTCGGTAATACCTGTTCATTGAGGCACTTTCGTAAAAAATACTAATTTTAAGGACACTTTGTAAGAGGAAACAGCAAAGGAAGAGGAAGAAAAAGTCTAGAGAATTGGGGTAAGATTTGGTAAGTGGTATTCACATTATGCAAATATCGCAAACCAAGCGATACAGAATGCAAAACAACCATGGGTGGAGTAGAATAATAGCTCTAGGCCTTTCGTGTTGCAATCAACACATCATCAAGAGCTTGCAAAATTGCAGATAAGAGGAGAATGTCCAAGCACATACATTCCTAGAGGACTGTCAACACTGGAGTGAGTGAGGGAGGGAGAGAGGAGGGTACAGGAAGTGCCCCAGGCACAACTGTGCCCACAGCCAGAAGGATAAATATTATAGCATTAGAAAAATCCCACAAGCATTGATATTGTAATAGCCTGAACGAAATTAACGTGGCAATAAAAACGATCATATTCCGCTAAGACATCAATAACTTTACACATATAAATATTTTGTGAGTGATATAGAAGCCTCTGGCAATTATAGGGTAGTCTTCCAAGGAACAACGTATCCATTTAAAGTGACGAGAAAACGGTAACATTTAGAGGGGAGACTTCTAAAATTTATGTAAAGGAAACGGGGCTCATTAAAATAAACTCATTTAAAGGGGGAGGCATCTGCAATAACAAGAAAAACGTCTTTCTTGTTATTGCAAATGCCAAAATCCTATTTGGCATGACACACACACACACCCCTCCCTCCCCCCACCATCCCTCCTCTTTCTCCTCCTCCACCCCCTTCCTCCCTCATCCTCCTCATTGTCCACCCCCTCCCTCCTCCTTCTCATGCCCCACCTTCCTCCTTTTCCTCCTCCTTCACCCCCTCCCACCTCCTCTCCCTCATCCTCCACCCTCGCCCTCCTCCTCCTCTTCCTCCTCCACCTCCCTCCCTTTTCCTCCTCCTCCTCTTCCTCCTCCTCCTCCCCTCCTCTTCCTAATCCCCCTCCTCCTCCTCTTCCTCATACTCTTCATCATGCTCCTCTCCCTCCTCCTCCTCCTCTACCTCCTTCTCTTCCATCTCCTCCTCCCTCCCTCTCCCCATCCATCCCCCTCTCCTTTCCCCTCTGTCCCTCTCCCGACAGTCTCTCTCTTCTCTCTCTTTCCTCCCTCTCTCTCCATCTCTCTTTCCATCTCTCACTCCATCTCTTTCTCTCCATCCCTCCCCCACCCCCACACACACACACCCCCACACACACTCACACACACACACACACACACACACACACACACACACACACACACACACACACACACACACACACACACACACACACACACACACACACACACACACACACACACACACACACACACACACACACACACACACACACACACACACACACACACACACGGTAAAGTGCAGGGAAACAAGGTTCCCAGAATCTTAGTGATTTTAGGGCGTGTTTTAGTTCTTAGCAAAAGACAGTGATAGTGCCTGGGTCAGTGAACAACCAATCAAGTGACATGAGGTCTTAAAATGTGAAATAGACGAGAGGAAGGCTCAACTATTAGGAAATTCGAAAGTGCCAAAGCCGGTTTGAGGCCTACAAGGCACTGCTGCCAGAGAGCTAGATAGTCAACCGACAAGGACAAGTAAACCCAAAGTCAGAAATTCAAGTGAAAGTCATGTTGGTTAGTGAGTGAATTGTGAGGTAAGGTAACATATAACAAGTGTCATACCATAAAAAAACAATAGGAAGGAAATAGAAACAAAATAAAAGTAGTGAAGGTTGGCAGTAGGCCTCCAGGAAGTGTTACTGCCATAGTCAGGCTGTGTCTTAAATAAGGAAAGAAGTGAAGTACCAGTTAAACGTAAGCAATTGAGGGGTGCCTGGAGAATATTTTTTTTTTTTTTTTTTATTAACACATCGGCCGATTCCCACCAAGGCAGGGTGGCCCGAAAAAGAAAAACTTTCATCATCATTCACTCCATCACTGTCTTGCCAGAAGGGTGCTTTACACTACAGTTATAAAACTGCAACATTAACACCCTCCTTCAGAGTGCCGGCACTGTACTTCCCATCTCCAGAACTCAAGTCCGGCCTGCCGGTTTCCTGAATCCTTCATAAATGTTACTTTGCTCACACTCCAACAGCACGTCAAGTATTAAAACCATATGCCTCCATTCACTCCTATCAAATACGCTCACACATGCTTGCTGGAAGTCCAAGCCCTCGCACACAAAACTTCCTTTACCCCTCCCTCCAACCTTTCCTAGGCCGACCCCTACCCCGCCTTCCTCCACTACAGATTTATACACTCTCGAAGTCACTCTGTCTCGTTCCATTCTCTCTACATGTCCAAACCACCTCAACAACCCCTCCTCAGCTCTCTGAACAATCGTTTTGGTAATCCCGCACCTCCTCCTAATTTCCAAACTCCGAATTCTCTGCATTATATTCACACCACACATTGACCTCAGACATGACATCTCCACTGCCTCCAGCCTTCTCCTCGTTGCAACATTCATCACCCATGCTTCACACCCATATAAGAGCGTTGGTATAACTATACTCTCATACATTCCCTCTTTACTTCCATGGACAAGGTTCTTTGTCTCCACAGACTCCGAAGTGCTCCACTCACCCTTTTCCCCTCATCAATTCTATGATTCACCTCATCCTTCATAGACCCATCCGCCGACATATCCACTCCCAAATATCTGAATACATTCACCTCCTCCATACTCTCTCCCTCCAATCTGATATCCAATCTTTCGTCACCTATTCTTTTTGTTATCCTCATCACCTTACTCTTTCCTATATTCACTTTCAATTTTCTTCTTTACACACCCTACCAAATTCATCCACCAACCTCTGCAGCTTCTCTTCAGAATCTCCCAAAAGCACAGTGTCATCAGCAAAAAGCAACTGTGACAACTCCCACTTTGTATTTGCTTCTTTATCTTTTAGCCCAACACCTCTTGCCAAGACCCTCGCATTCACTTCTCTTACAACCCCATCTATAAATATATTGAACAACCACGGTGACATCACACATCCTTGTCTAAGGCCCACTTTTACTGGGAAATAGTCCCCTTCCCTCCTACACACTCTAACCTGAGCCTCACTATCCTCATAAAAACTCTTCACTGCTTTCAGTAACCTTCCTCCTATTCCATACACCTGCAACATCTGCCACATTGCCCCCTATCTACCCTATCATACGCCTTTTCCAAATCCATAAATGCCACAAAAACATCTTTACCCTTATCCAAATACTGTTCACCTATATGTTTCACTGTAAACACTTGGTCTACACACCCCCTACCTTTCCTAAAGCCCCCTTGTTCATCTGCTATCCTGCGTTCTGTTTTACTCTTAATTCTTTCAATAATAACTCTACCATACACTTTACCAGGTACACTCAACAGACTTATTCCCCTATAATTTTTGCACTCTCTTTTGTCCCCTTTGCCTTTATACAAAGGAACAATACACGCTCTCTGCCAATCCCTAGGTACCTTACCCTCTTCCATACATTTATTAAATAATAGCACCAACCACTCCAAAATTATATCCCCACCTGCTTTTAACATTTCTATCTTTATCCCATCAATCCCAGCTGCCTTACCCCCTTTCATTCTACCCACTGCCTCACGAACTTCCCCTACACCCACAACTGGCTCTTCCACACTCCTACAAGATGTTATTCCTCCTTGCCCTACACACGAAATCACAGCTTCCCTGTCTTCATCAACATTTAACAAATCCTCAAAATATTCTCTCCATCTTCCCGATACCTCTAACTCTCCATTTAATAACTCTCCTCTCCTATTTTTAACTGTCAAATCCATTTGTTCTCTAGGCTTCCTCAACTTATTAATCTCATTCCAAAACTTTTTCTTATTTTCAACAAAATTTGCTGATAACATCTCACCCACTCTCTCATCTGCTCTCTTTTTACATTGCTTCACCACTCTTTTAACCTCTCTTTTTCTCTCCATATACTCTTCCCTCCTTGCATCACTTCTACTTTGTAAAAACCTCTCATATGCTAACTTTTTCTCCCTTACTACTCTCTTTACATCATCATTCCACCAATCGCTCCTCTTCCCTCCTGCACCCACTCGCCTGTAACCACAAACTTCTGCTGAACACTCTAACACTACATTTTTAAATCTACCCCATACATTTTCGACCCCATTGCCTACACTCTCACTAACCCATCTATCCTCCAATAGTTGTTTATATCTTACCCTAACTGCCTCCTCTTTTAGTTTATAAACCTTCACCTCTTTTTACTTACTGATTCTATTTTCCTTGTATCCCATCTACCTTTTACTCCCACTGTAGCTATAACTAAAAAGTGATCTGATATATCTGTAGCCCCTCTATAAACATGTACATCCTGAAGTCTACTCAACAGTCTTTTATCTACCAATACATAGTCCAACAAACTACTGTCATTACGCCCTACATCATATCTTGTATACTTATTTATCCTCTTTTTCTTAAAATATGTATTACCTATAACTAAACCCCTTTCTATACAAAGTTCAATCAAAGGGCTCCCATTATCATTTACACCTGGCACCCCAAACTTACCTACTACACCCTCTCTGCATGTTTCTCCCACTTTAGCATTTAGGTCCCCTACCACAATTACTCTCTCATTTGGTTCAAAAGTTCCTATACATTCGCTTAACATCTCCCAAAATCTCTCTCTCTCTCTACACTCCTCTCTTCTCCAGGTGCATACACGCTTATTATGACCCACTTTTCGCATCCGACCCTTATTTTAATCCACATAATCCTTGAATTTACACATTTATATTCCCTCTTTTCCTTCCATAACTGATCCTTCAACATTATTGCTACCCCTTCCTTAGCTCTAACTCTCTCAGATACTCCTGACTTAATCCCATTTATTTCTCCCCACTGAAACTCGCCTACCCCCTTCAGCTTTGTTTCGCTTAGGCCAGGACATCCAACTTCTTTTCATTCATAACATCGGCAATCATCTCTTTCTTATCATCCGCACTACATCCACGCACATTCAGACACCCCAATTTTATAAAGTTTTTCTTCTTCTCGTTTTTAGTAGATTTGTACAGGAGAAGGGGTTACTGGAGAATATATATATATATATATATATATATATATATATATATATATATATATATATATATATATATATATATATATATATATATATACATATACATAAGATTAGTGTAACTGATCATAGGAGCAAAGTGATCAGAATAACATAGACGGAGAGTACGACATTCTCTGCAGGGAGCAGCGAGATCGTCTTCTGCACCACATCACTGCCAGCCGCAAGTAATACTCATCTAGTTGTGTTGCATGGGGTCACCAGTGGCAGTCTCTGCAAGCTGGAACCTGAGGGTCACTCCCCGAGCTACCAGAATTAGAGTAAACTGCATTTACTAGATGTAATAGCATTTACTGAGGTGTAGGTGAGTAAAGGAGGGTGACAGTACCTAGTGCAGGGATCCACCAGTAAAATCAAACGTGATACGCGATACCCACGTACACACACACACACACACACCCACACACACACACACACACACCCACACACACACACACACACACACACACAGACTGCATTTCTCTCTCTCCCTCTCTCTTGCTCCCTCCCTACACTTTCTATCGCTCCCTTCCAACACTCTTTCTCTCCCTCTCTCTCATTCCCTCCCAAAACACTTTCTCTCCCTCTCTCTCACTCCCTCCCAACACTCTTTCTCTCCCTCTCTCTCTCACTCTCTCCAACACACTTTCTCTCCCTCTCTCTCACTCCCTCCCAGCACACTTTATCTCCATCTCTCTCACTCCCTCCCAACACACTTTCTCTCCCTCTCTCCTACTCCCTCCCAACACACTTTCTCTCCCTCTCTCTTGCTCCCTCCCATCACACTTTCTCCTCCTCTCTCTCACTCCCTCCCAACACTCTTTATCTCCCTCTCTCTCAACACTCTTTGTCTCCCTCTCTCTCACTCTCTCCCAACACTTTCTCTCCCTCTCTCTCGCTCCCTACCTACACTCTTTCTTTCCCTCTCTCTCTCCATCTAGCTAATTCCTCTCTACCTTTTCTCACCCTCCCCTCTCCCTGCTTCCTTATTCCCCACTCATTCTCCTTCCTCCCTTTCACCCCTTTTGTTTCTTTAGCCCCCATCCCACTCTCCACAACTCCATCACACTCCCTGGCCTCCCTCCATCACTCTCCCTGGCCCCACTCCCTCTTCCCCTTACAACCCACCCATTCATCCACAAGCACACACTACTCTCTCTCCATCTCTCTCTCTCTCTCTCTCATCTTTCAATCCCTTGTCTCTTTTGCTCTTTCCCCTTCCCATTTCCCTCTCTCCCTTCTCTTTCTCTTTGCCTTCCTCCCTTCCACAACTTTTCCCTCCAGCCCCCTTTCCCCTCTTTCTCCACCCTTCCATCATTTCCCCTGTCCCTTTCCCCATCTCTCTCCCCCTTAACCCCTACACTTCCCCAAACACACACAGATCTACATCAAAATGGTGTCTCATAGGAGAACTCGAAGGCCCAGGGGATCAGAGGAGAATGGCCCGGGTAGAGAAGAATGGATGGAAGAGCAATGCAAAAGGATGGAACAAGGTTGGGAGAGCAAACTAGGTGAGGTCACTGCAAAAATGGGGAAAAGGACGGAGGCAGAGCTTTGTGAGAAATTGGAGGAGAAGAAGAAATGAGAGTCACAATTCAAAGATGCATTAGCCAGGATAAAGACACTAGAATGTGAGGTAAGTAGGTTGAAGAGAGTTCCAGGAGTATGGACCAGAAGGGCATTGCATCTGTAGCTGGTACACCCTTACCAAACCAGGAACCCAATGGGAAGGAAGAAGACACAACCTATGCTAAGGCCCTATCAGTCCACCAAGCAGGGCTGAGGAAAGAAGGGGGAGAGCAGCTGGGAGCGAGGGTGGTGGTGGTGGGTGAGGGGGTGAAAGTGGAGAGAGGGATAGACCACATGCAGTGGCATGACTAGGCCACCAAGAGCTACAGGAAAACACTGAAGAGACACAATCGGAAGGGCAATGGGAGGCAGAGAGGGAGAAGTCTGTGTTCATTCACGGGCTCCAGGAGAGCGAGTTAAGGACACACACTGAATGACAGCAGGAGGAAAGACAGGAGATTGAAAACATCATCAGAGAAATAGGCGAAGAGGATATGTCTGAGATAGTAAATTTTCAGAGAATAAGGGGGTACGTGAAGGAAAGAAAATGGGCAGTCAAGCTGAATTTCAAGACAGAAACAGTTCAAAACAGAATCCTGCAAGAGAAACCACAGCTGCGGGAATCACAAGCATACAAAAGGGTGTTCCTAGACCAGGACAGAACAAAAACAGAACGACAGCAGCTGAGGGAGTGGAGGCAAAAGCGAAAGGAGATAGAAAGAGAGAGACAGCCAGAATCAGCAGAGGGCAACCAGAGCAGGGAAGATCAACAAGAACAAGCAAACATAGACCCATCCCCAGAACCCCAAAACCAAACACACTATCCCAACACAGACCACAATCCACACTTACAGCCCCCACCCCACACTACACTGTAGAATCCCACAGCACTCCGCCAGGTCCCCCACCCTCACAGATCCCACAACACAGTGCAGGAGAGGAAACTGAAGGTGTGGTACACCAACGCTGATGGACTAACTATTAAGTGGGAGGAGTGGCATGAAAGAGTCAGAGAGGCATCACCGGACATCATAGCCCTCACTGAAACCAAGCACACAGGGATGATAACAGATGCCATCTTTCCATCAGGATATCAGATCTTGAGGAAAGGCAGAGTGGGTGGAGGAGTGGCACTTTTGATCAAAAACCAATGGGATTTTGATGAGCTGGAGAAAGGAGACAGAGGAGAAGCAAGATATTATATAATAGCAACACTGTGGTCTGGAAGTCCAAAGGTGGTAATTGCAGTGATGTATAACCCACCACAGAACGAACAGAGCGATAGTTGAAACACTGGCAAAAGCTGCCGGAGGGGCGCATGCGAGCATTGCGAAGCTACTGATCATGGGTGACTTCAACCACAAGGAAATTGATTGGAAGAACTTAGAGCCACATGGGGGCCAATAAACGTGGAGAGCTAAGATGATGGAGGTGGTATTGGAAAATCTTACGTACCAACACGTAAGGGACACTACCAGAGAGAGAGGAGAGGATGATCCAGTGAGACTGGACCTAGTATTCACCCTGAGTAGCGCAGAAATTGAGGACATCACACATGAAAGACCCCTTGGGGCCAGTGATCATACGGTTTTAAGCTTCGAATACATAGTAGAGCTACAAGTAGTGGGAGAAGCAGGAAGGGCCGGACGAACGAAGCCAAACTACAAGAAAGGAGACTATGTAGGCATGAAGAACTTCCTGCATGGAGTTCAGTGGGAGCTAGCAGGGAAGTCAGTAAACAAGATGATGGAATACATGACAAATATGTGCAAGGAAGCTGAGGAGAGGTTTGTACCCAAGGGTAACAGGAATAACAAAAAAGCCAGGATGAGCCCATGGTTCACCCAAAGGTGTAGAGAAGCCAAAACCAAGTGTGCTAGGGAATGGAAGAAGTATAGAAGGCAAAAGACCCTGGAAAATAAGGAGAGCAGTCGTAGAGCCAGAAACGAGTATGCGCAGGTGAGAAGGGAGGCCCAAAGACAATACGAGAATGACATAGCAGCGAAAGCCAAATCTGACTCGAAGCTGTTGTACAGCCACATCAGGAGAAGAACAACAGTCAAGGACCAGGTAATCAGGCTGAGGAAGGAAGGGAGGTCACAAGACGTGAGGAGCTCAACATGAGATTCAAAGAAGTGTTCACAGAGGAGGTAGAAGGGCCTCCAGACAGGCGGAGAGGTGGGGTACACCATCAGGTGTTGGACACAATACATACAACTGAGGAGGAAGTGAAGAGGCTGCTAAGCAACCTAGATACCTCAAAGGCGATGGGGCCGGATAACATTTCTCCATGGATCCTGAGAGAGGGAGCAGAGGCACTATGTGTACCACTAACAACAATCTTCAACACATCCATCGAAACAGGGCGACTACCTGTGGTATGGAAGACAGCAAATGTAGTCCCAATTTTTAAAAAAGGATACAGACACGAAGCACTAAACTACAGACCAGTTTCATTGACATGTATATTATCAAGGTAATGGAGAAGATTATCAGAAGATTATCATGGTTTCAGGGATGGGAAAACCTGCATTACAAACCTACTGGAGTTCTATGACAGGGTGACGACATTAAGACAAGAGAGAGACGGGTGGGTAGATTGCATTTTCTTGGACTGCAAGAAGTCTTTTGACACAGTTCCACACAAGAGATTAGTGCAAAAGCTGGAGGACCAGGCAGGAATAACAGGGAAGGCTCTGCAATGGATCAGGGAATACCTGTCCGGAAGACAACAGCGAGTCATAATACGTGGCGAGGTGTCAAAGTGGGCACCTGTAACTAGCGGGGTGCCACAGGGATCAGTCCTAGGACCGGTGCTGTGTACTGTTTCTGGTATTTATGAACGACATGACAGAAGGAATAGACTCCGAAATGTCCCTGTTTTGCAGATTATGTGAAGTTGATGAGAAGAATTCAATCGGACGAAGACCAGGCAGAACTACAGAGGGATTTGGACAGGCTGCAAGCCTGGTCCAGCAATTGGCTCCTGGAGTTCAACCCAACCAAGTGCAAAGTCATGAAGATTGGGGAAGGGCAAAGAAGACCGCAGACGGAGTACAGTCTAGGGGCCAGAGACTACAAACCCCACTCAAGGAAAAAGATCTTGGGGTGAGTATAACACCAGGCACATCTCCTGAGGCGCTCATCAACCAAATCACTGTTGCAGCATACGAGCGCCTAGCAAACCTCCCCCACCCACGAAACACGTGCACATATTCACACACGCACACAACCAACGCACACATTACACTATCTAAAAAAAAAAAAAAAAGGAAGTTGAAGACTCAGAGGATCAGAAGACCATGGCTCTGGTAAGGAGGAATGGATGCATGAGCAATGTAAAAGGATGAATCAAGAGTGGGAGGGCAAACTAGGTGAGTTTGCTGCAAAAGGGGAAAAGAGGATGGAGACAGACGTTTCTGCGAAAATGGAGGAGAGAATGGAAGAGGGAAGGAAGAAATGGGAGTTACAAGCCGAAGCCGCAGAAGCCAGGATAAGGGCCCTCGAACATGAGGTAAATAGGCTGAAGCGAGTTACAGGGCAACTGACCAGAGGAGACATAGTATCTGAAGCAGGTACACCCTTACTGAACGAGGAGCATAACTGAAAAGAAGGAGACTGAGGAACGAAGGAGAAGGGCATTTGGGAGCAGGGATAGCAGCAGGGAAGGGGAGAGAATGCAGAGAAGGGGGCAGGTCTCATGCAGAGGCACGACAATACCACCAAGAGCTACAGGAAAAAAAACGGGAGACAATGGCTATATACAAACAGGTCCCAGAGACACTGCGGTAGAGGCAATGGTAGGGTGAAAGGGAAAAGTCAGTGTTTATCCATGCACTTCAAGAGAGTGAGGGGAGGACACACAATGAAAGACAGCAGGAAGAAAAACGGGAGATGGAAAACATCATCAAAGAAATAGACAAGGAGGACATGAATGAGATTCTAAGAAGAGAAACAGGCCACTCAATCTGATTTTCAAGAGAGAAAAAGGTGCGAAATAGGATCCTGCAAGAGAAATCATGGCGGAATAAATCTGCAACAAACTGCAGGGTGCTCCTAGACCGAGACAGAACCAGTTCAGAACGACAACATCAGAGGGAGAGGGCACAGAAGTGAAAGGGGCTAGAAGAGATAAGGACATAAACAGCAGAGGACAAAGAGGGCAGGGCAGAGCAACAAACTCAGGCACACACAGAACCATCACTGGAACCTCACAACCAAACACGCTATCCCAACACAAATCACAAACCATACTTACAGCCCCCCACCACACTACACTATAGAACCCCATGGAACACTGCCAGGTCCGCCACCCTCACAGACTTCCCAGAACACAGTGGTGGAGAGGCAACTTAAGGTATGGTACACCAAAGCTGATGGAATAATGAAACAATGGGAGGAGTGGCACGAAAGAGTGAAAGGGGCATCACCGGACATCAGAGCTCTCATAGAAACCAAGCTCACAGGGATTGGATCTTTCCAACGGGGTATCAGATCCTGAGAAAAGACAGAGGGAACAGAGGGGGTGGTGGAGTGGCACTGCTCATCAAAAGCCGATAAGAGTTTGACGAGCTGGAGAGAAAAAGACAGAGGAGAAGCAAGATACAACATAATAGGAACACTTCAGTCTGGGTGTCCCAAGGTAGTAATTACAATGATGTACAACCCGCCACAGAAGATCAGGTAGCCAAGGTAGGAGAATGATGAGAGTAACAAAGCAATGGTTGACACACTGACTGAAATGGCCAGAAGGGTCAATGCAAGCAGGTCAAAGCTGCTGCTTATGGGTGACTTCAACCTCAAGGAAATCGACTGGGAAAACCTGGAGCCACATGGGGGCCCAGAAAAATGGAGGGCTAAGATGATGCAGGTGGTACTTAAAAACTTAATGCACCAACACGTAAAGTACGCTACCAGAGAGAGAGGAGAGGGTGAACCTGCGAGACTGGAACTAATATTCACCTTGGGTAGCGCAGATATTGAGGACATCACATATGAAAGACCCCTCGCGGCCAGTGATCATGTGGTTCTGAGCTTCGACTACATAGTAAAGTTACAAGTGTAGAGGGAAGCTGGAAGGGCAGGACGAATGAAGCCAGTAGTACAGAGAGCTGGAAAGAAAGTCAGTAAATGGAAAATGTGACAACAATATGTAAGGAAACTGAGGACAGGTTTGTACCCAAGGGAAACAGAAATAACGAGAAGACCAGGGTGAGCCCTTGGTTCACCCAAAGGTGTAGAGAGGCCAAAACCAAGTGCGCTAGAGAATGGAAGAAGTACAGAAGGCAAAGGACCCAAGAGAATATGGAAAGTAGTCGTAGAGCCAGGAACGAATTTGCACAGGTAAGAAGGGAGGCACAACGGCAATACGAAAATGACATAGCAGCGAAAGCTAAATCAGACCCGAAGCTGTTGTACAGCCACATCAGGAGGAAAACGACAGTCAAAGACCAGGTAATCAGGCTGAGGAAGGAAGGAGGGGAGACCACAAGAAATGACTGTAAAGTATGTGAGGAGCTCAACATGAAATTCAATAAAGTGTTCACATAGTAAACAGAAGAGACCACAGAAAGACAGAGAGGTGGGGGTACTCCTTTAAGTGTTGGACACAATACATTCAACCGAGGAAAAAGTGAAGAGGCTGCTAAGTGAGCTAGATACCTCAAAGGAAATAGGGCCTGATAACATCTCTCCGTTGGTCCTGAGAGAGGGAGCAGAGGCGCTATGAGTACCACAAACAACAATCTTCAAATCATCTATAGAAAAGGGCGACTACCTGAGGTATGGAAGACAGCAAATGTAGTCCCAATTTTTAAAAAAGGAGAGACACGAAGCACTCAACTACAGACCAGTGTCACTGACATGTATAGTATGCAAAGTCATGGAGAAGATCATCAGGAGAAGAGTGATGGAGCACCTAGAAAGGAATAAGCTTATCAAAGACAGCCAGCATCGTTTCAGTGAGAGGAAATCCTGTATCTCAAATCTGATGGAGTTCTATGACAGGGTGACAACAGTAAAACAGGAGAGAGAGGGTGGGTAGATTGCATATTCTTGGACTGTAAGGAGGCGTTTGACACAGTTCCACACAAGAGACTAGTGCAATAGTTGGAGGACCAGGCAGGGACAACAGGGAAGGCAGTGCAATGGATCAGGGAATACCTGTCAGGAAAACAACAGCGAGTCATGGTATGTGGCGAGACGCCAGAGTGGACACCTGTGACGAGCGGGGTTCCACCGGGGTCAGTCCTAGGACCCGTGCTGTGTCTGTTATTTGTGAACGACATGACGGATGGAATAGACTACGAAGTGTCCCTGTTTGCAGATGATGTAAAGTTAATGTGAAGAATTCAATCGGAAAGGGACCAGGCAGAACTACAAAGGGATCTGGACAGGTTGCAGGCCTGGTCCAGCAACTGGCTCTTGGAGTTCAACCCCACCAAGTGCAAAGTCAAGAAGATTGGGGAAGGGTAAAGAAAACTGCAGACGGAGTACAGCTTAGGGGGCCAGAGACTACAAACCTCAGTCAAGGAAAAGGATCTTGGGGTGAGTATAACACCGAGCACATCTCTTGAGGTGCACATCAACCAAATAACTGCTGTAGCATACGGGTGCCTAGGACACCTAAGAACAGCATTCCGACATCTTAAAAAGGAATCGGTCAGGACCCTGTACACGGTTTACGTTAGGCCCATATTGGAATATGCAACACCAGTTTAGAACCCACACCTAGCCAAACACGTACGGAAACTAGATAAAGTGCAAAGGTTTGCAACTAGACTGGTCCCAGAGCTAAGGGGGTATGTCCTACGAGAAGTTAAGAGAAATCGACCTCACGACACTGGAGTACAGGAAAGATAGGGAGGATATGATAACACCAATAGTCGTAGTTCTAGGAATAAGATGGACGACTTGAGATTACTTGCTAGTGCGGGTAATATTGATGTTTTTGCAATAACTGAGACATGGTTTAATATGAAAAATCGGGACTTGCCTGCCGAATGTCACATTCAGGGTTTTAAATTGTTCCAAGTAGACAGAAGTATCGGGAAGAGGGGTGGGGTGGCACTCTATGTAAGTGATCATTTAAATTGTTGCATGAAAACGGGTATAAAGTCTGAAATAACACATACAGAGTCTGTCTGGATAGAATTTTCAGAGGGGTGTGAAAAATTGATTTTTGGCGTGATTTACCGTCCTCCAAACTTAGATAGGGAACAAGGGAGACTACTTTGGGAGGAAAGTGTTAAGGCCACAAGGCACGATAACGTAGTAATTCTAGGGGACTTTAACTTTAGTCAGATTGATTGGAATTTCTTGACAGGGAATTTAGAATCTAACGACTTTTTAGAAGTAGTTCAGGATTGCTTTTTGAAGCAGTTTGTAACAAAACCTACAAGGGGAAATAACCTACTTGACTTGGTTCTGGCAAGCAAGGAAACCCTTGTTAATAATTTAGAAATTACAGAGGAACTCGGCTCAAGCGACCACAAGTCAATTACCTTTAGCATTGAATGGATGTATGATAGTAGGGATAATTCAGTAACGGTCCCAGATTTTCGCTTAGCAGAATATAATGGGCTTAGAGAACACTCATCAACTGTGGACTGGGGTAATGAAGAGAGGTATCAATATGACAGTTTTCTTAACACTATACAGGCTGCCCAAAGAACATTTATCCCGTATAAAGAAATTAGATCAAGTAGAAATGACCCAAAATGGATGAATAATAGGCTCAAGTATCTTTTAGGGCAGAAGAAAGGAATTTATAGGCGCATAAAAAGAGGTGAGGGTCATCTTATAAATCAGTATACTGACATTAAGAGGGACGTTAAAAAGGGGATAAGAAAAGCTAAACGGGACTATGAAATTAAAGTTGCTAGGGATTCAAAAACTAACCCAAAAAGTTTTTTCCAGGTTTTTAGAACAAAAGTTAGGGATACGATAGGCCTTACTAATGATGTATAAAGCTGTAATATAACCTCTGGACTTCTGTTGCTAACACTTCTTGATATAAATCCCAGTAATCTATTTGCCTTATTACGTACGCTTAGGCATTGCTGTCTTGGTTTAAGGTTGCTGCTTACCATAACCCCCAAGTCCTTCTCGCAATCTGTATGGCTAAGGTCTACGTTATTTAACTTATAAGTACTTGGGTTATGGACACTCCCGAGCTTCAGAACCTTGCATTTATCTGCATTGAACTGCATCTGCCACTTTTCTGACCACGAATTAGGTTTGTCTAAATCTTCCTGAAGTTCTATGACACCTATGTTTGAATCAATTATCCTACCTATATATGTGTCGTCGGCGAATTTGCTCATGTCACTAGTAATTCCCTCGTCAAGGTCATTGATATATATTATAAATAACAATGGGCCTAAGACTGATCCCTGTGGAACACCACTTGTTACAAGTCCCCACTCGGATTTAACCCCATTTATGCACACTCTCTGCTTCCTATTGGTGAGCCATGACTCGATCCATGACAGCACTTTTCCCCCAGTGCCATGAGCTGCCATTTTCTTTAACAGTCTCTGGTGCGGTACTCTATCAAAAGCCTTACTAAAGTCCAAATAAACAATATCGAATTCTTTATCGTGATCAACAGCCTCAAAAGCTTTACTGAAGGTTAATAAATTAGATAGGCAGGAACGGCCCCTCGTGAATCCATGCTGAGTATCATTAATCAAATTATGGTTATCTAGATGACTTCTAATAATATCAGCTATAATTGACTCTAGTAATTTGCCTACAATTGAGGTAAGGCTTATTTGACGGAAATTTGACGGTAATGACTTGTCCCCTGCTTTAAAAATAGGAATTACATTAGCCACATATCAGACACTACACCTGTTTGAAGAGCTAAATTAAAAATGTTAGATATTAGTTCACAGAGTTCCATTTTGCATTCCTTAAGAACCCTTGCAAAAAGCTCATCAAGACTTGGCGATTTATTTTGTTTCAGTCGGTCTAGTTGTTTCATAACCATTTCACTAGTGACTGTGATATTACATAATTTATCTTCTTCTGGGCCTCTGTAAAAATTAAATTCTGGGATATTATTAGTATCTTCCTGCGTGAAAACCGAGAGAAAATAATTATTAAAAATAGAGCACATATCATTCTCCTTGTCAGTAAGATGCCCAGAGTTATTTTTAAGGGGACCTAACTTATCCCTAACTTTTGTTCTATAAACCTGGAAAAAACTTTTTGGGTTAGTTTTTGAATCCCTAGCAACTTTAATTTCATAGTCACGTTTAGCTTTTCTTATCCCCTTTTTAACGTCCCTCTTAATGTCAGTGTACTGATTTATTAGATGACCCTCACCTCTTTTTATGCGCCTATAAATTCCTTTCTTCTGCCCTAAAATATATTTGAGCCTATTATTCATCCATTTTGGGTCATTTCTACTTGATCTAATTTCTTTATACGGGATAAATATTCTTTGTGCAGCCTGTATATTGTTAAGAAAACTGTCATATTGATACCCAGTCCACAGTTGATAAGTGTTCTCTAAGTCCATTATAATCTGCTAAGCGAAAATCTGGGACCGTTACTGAATTATCCCTACTATCATACATCCATTCAATGCTAAATTTAATTGACTTATGGTCGCTTGAGCCGAGTTCCTCTGTAATTTCTAAATTTTTAACAAGGGTTTCCTTGCTTGCCAGAACCAAGTCAAGTAGATTATTTCCCCTTGTAGGTTCTGTCACAAACTGGTTCAAAAAGCAATCCTGAACTACTTCTAAAAAGTCGTTAGATTATAAATTCCCTGTCAAGAAATTCCAATCAATCTGACTAAAGTTAAAGTCCCCTAGAATTACTACGTTATTGTGCCTTGTGGCCTTAACAATTTCCTCCCAAAGTAATCTCCCTTGTTCCCTATCTAAGTTTATAGGATGGTAAATCACGCCTAAAATCTTTTTTAACACCCCTCTGAAAATTCTATCCAGACAGTCTCTGTATGTGTTATTTCAGACTTTATACCCGTTTTTATGCAACAATTTAAATGATCACAGACATAGAGGGCCACCCCACCCCCCTTCCCGATACTTCTGTCTACTTGGAACAATTTAACACCCTGAATGTGACATTCGGCAGGCATGTCCAGATTTTTCATATTAAACCATGTCTCAGTTATTGCAAAAACATCAATATTATTAGTACTTGCAACTAATCTCAACTCGTCCATCTTATTCCTAGCACTACGACTATTGGTGTAATATATACTTAAAGACCCTCCTTTCTCTTTACCCTTCCTGTTCATTTCTGTTTTTCCACTATACCTATTACTGTCCGTGTCACCTAGTGCCACTGACTTTCCAATATCCACCTTATTCTATCTATTACTAGTTCCCCTAGAATTTATAACATTACAACATTGGGACTTCACTGTTTCCCCCCCATAACCCATACCACTAACTTTTTCTAGTTTAAAGCCCTAACAGCTCCCTCCACTGCAGTTGCTAGTGCCCCCACCCCAGACCTAGATAAGTGAACCCCATCCCTGGCATACATGTCATTTCTGCCTCATTGTCGTGGATTTTTTTGGTGCTATTATTTACTTGTTGGAATTTACTATTTAATACCTCACAACCTGCCTACAAATTTATAATTGCTTATTTTAATTGTATACTGTTTACCAGTTCATCCTGCATCATTCTAACTTGTACTTAATTATCAGTGTATAATAATTCATTAGACATTGTATATTTACTGTTGTTTATTTTTTTATTCTTATTGCATTTATTTTACTTCTTACCAGCTCATTGTGTTTCATCCTATCTTACTTTACTAGCATTGTAATAATGATATTAGCATTGCAAACATTATGCTAGCATTGCAATCATTGTACAATTGCTATTTTATCATTGTATGTTCACTTTTGTCTAATCGGACATTGTTCATGGACAACAACTTTGTCCAATCATTCTTTTACCACTTAATACTCCTATTACCACTTAATACTCTACTAACAATTCATTATAACTTAATAATATTTACCAGTTAACTGTCTACAATCCAACCTTGCCATTGTTACCCTGAATGCCGAATGCTGACATAGACCTATATCTATGTAATCTAAATCCTGCCCAAAGCTTAACCGAAAGTAAATGTCTTTGCTACACAGCAACCCAAGTCAACTCTGTCCTCAATAATGCCAGGAACATAAAAAAATTAAGTACAACATTAGATTTCCGAGTTAGCATTAATGACATCCTGGCACTCCTATATTCCTTAAATACAATCTTTTCTTGTACTATTTTCACTGAGTCCTGGCTTAAGCAAGACGCAACAGACATCTACACAGCAATCCACAACTGCAGGCCAAACCAAACGGGGGCAGGTACTGCCATCTATTACACTAATGAACTATTATGCTGTAACACCACGTGCTTCAGAGATGAATATGGTGAATATATATTTGCCAACTTCTCAATAAAAAAACTAAAGACTTCCATTACAGTTGGTGCTCTCTACAGGATGCCTCATACTAATATCCCAAATTTTAGCGATAACCTTAAAACCCTGATAACAAACAAACAAATGAACAAGCACTACCTACTATTGGCAGGAGCCTTCAATATTAACCTTTGTCTAGCAGATGACCAACCAGTAACTGATTTCATTAATAGTATTAAAAATTCACTATTCATACCAGCTATAATTAAACCTACAAGATTAACCTAGACGAGTGCAACCATAATTGGCCATAAGAAAATTAGACATATGTGAAACATATGGGTACCTTAAGAGTACCCTAAAGTTACCCAGATGCTGCACATGTGTCTAATTTTCTTTTTGTCGATATTTTATTACTATTGATGTACAATTGACAATATATGGACAAACATATTAGCTCTCCTCAAATCAGGAATAATCACTGGCAACACTACTGACCACTACCCAACTTTATTCTAACAAATATCTCTATACAACTATTCAAATATAGTAAGATCTCATTTCTACTCCATGACGAGGCATCAATAAGTAATTTCAGAGCAGAGCTGAGTTTAGTCGACTAGCCTACAGAATGTATCAGTGCTAGAGGTGTTGACGAATGGATAGAAAATTTTCTACAAAAATACATAGACTGTACGACAAACATTGTCCCATAAAAATGAAACAGATCACTACTAATCAACTAGGTTGCCCGTGGCTTATGAGTAGCATAAGAAAGACTACTAAGAAAAACAATATAGACGGGGCTTAATAACAAAAGAAGTTAGTAAAAACTATACTATAAGAAAAACTAAAGTATAAGAAAGTCCAAGCATCTGTATTACACTAGTAGATTCACCAAAACGAGATGTAAAAAGACCTGGAAGACACCCTCTGATTCTGGGCACACAGAAGGTGAACAAAACTAGAGATATTGTCCTAACAAAACCCAACGAACGAACCACAACTCCAGCAAAACAGGGAGGGAAGAAGGGGGTTAGGAGACTTTGTTTTGAAGCAGAGTTATTATTATAACTTTTTCTCAAGCATAGGATCAAGTCTTGCTAGCAAAATTCCAAGCACCAATACCCGAGCAAGCGATTACTTAGATGGAAACTTTCCAACATAGCCCTCTATCTTGCTCTGTTCGAGCCCAATGAATTCACCCTGATTATTAATTATTAATTAAATATAAAACAAACCAGGAACTCTAGCTCAGTTTCCACCACTTTTGTTCAAACAAGAGGCTCAAGTACTCTCACCCACCATTATGTTACAGTTAACAAATCATTAGACACCAGCACTTTCCCGACATTACTCAAGATAGGAAGGGTTACTCCAATACACAAAGGCGGAGACCCAACTGATTTAAACAATTATAGGCCAGTATCTAACTTACTATTGCTATCCATAATTTTCGAGAAACTCTTATACAAGAGATTATACTCCTTTATAACATCACAAAGTATTCTTAACCTCTGCCAGTTTGGCTTTATTCGAAACAAAAGCACAAATGACACAATTATAAAAATGCTAGACTTACTCTACATAGCACTTGAAAATAATGAATATCCACTAGGAATCTTTATCGACCTAAGGAAAGCTTTTGATCCAGTAGACCACACATTACTATACCACATTTTAGTATGGTGTCACAGGTCATGCACTTGCATATATAGTCGTACCTTACAGACAGCACTAAGTCAATATTAAGGACACAGCCTCTTCAACAAGACCTCTGGACACAGGTGTTCCACAGGGAAGCGTCCTTGGCCGCTCAACTTTTACTCTTACACATCAACGTTTTTCCAAATGTATATCAGCAACTTAGACCCATTATTTTTGCCGATGAAACAACTTTTATCATGTCTCACCAAAATTTAGCATCACTCAGCAACATTATTAACGAAGAGCTCATAAATAATTCAACTTGGATGACAACCAATAATCTCACATTTAACATTAACAAAGCCTTCAACATTATGTTTGGGAGCAGAGCAACTAAATGTTATGAGTAACAGTACTGTTATTGCTAAGCATAATGAGGGAAAATTTCTGGGTCTTCACCTTGACAGCAAACAGAAATTTAACACCCATATCAACACATTAAACAAAAAAATTATCGGAAACAGTTGGCATCCTCTCCAAGATAAGTTACGTACCACAAACAGGACTACTTACATTATATTATTCAGTGATATATACCTACCTCACCTATGCTCTTTGTGCCTTGGGATCAACAACAGCAAATCACCTCAAACCAATAATAACTCAACAAAAGGCAGCAGTACGAATGATCACACAGTTCACTGCTAGACAACAGCTCCCGTACTCTTGAAAGACCTAAATCTACATACTGTACACAACGTTCAATCTTACTACCGTGTATCCTACATATACAGAACAATAAATTATAATATTAATCCTGACCTGAAGCACTTCCTTGATAGTTGCAACAGAACTCAGACATAATGCTTGACACAAAAATCCCTATGACATTCCGCGTGTCTGTCTTAATCTCTGTAAAAATTTAATGTGCATGAAAGGTCCCAAAATCTGGTACTCCCTACCAGAAATCTCCAGAGCCTCAAAAAAAAACAAAAATTCTTTCACTAACATAGGCCAACAACAGTTAAAAATGATAAAAGTATATTTTCATTTTCTCACTGTTACAAGCATATGGAAAACATTATTTTCTTCTCATAATCTGTTAATCCTCACAACCATTAAATATTTTGAATGTCTTCAAAACATGTTATGCTAGAAACGTCATTACCTGTAATTATAAGCCAAACCGTAATCCATGTTACAATTAAATTCGATAAAAGTATTCATTGTAATTCCAAATTTGAGTGCTATGCTAGAATCCTCATTTCCTGTAATCATAAGCCAACCTGTAATCCTTGAAATAAGTAAACGCGATAAAATTGTTTGCTGTTAAAACCACCTGAGACCGTACAAATAAGAATAAATTAATTATTCCCTTTTAATCATAAAATGTCACCCATCTCTGTACAAATATTGTATCAAGCTGAAACTAAGAATCTAATATTATCTAATCTAATTTGCAGTGACCAGCCGGAGACCGAACCCGAGTTATTTAGGCAGCCTCCCGGAAGCTAGCTAAATCATCGGCGTCTTGGTCCACTATGGCACCATGCTTCAAACGTTAAGTGTCCAGCAAGACATTGGACATTCCGCTTCTAACGCGAGCACATTCGTTGCCATGGACAACTACAAGAACCGGCCTGGATACATGTGTCATTTCAATAGAACCTTCGACACCGGGTGGCCTTACTGTTATGAACAAGACCAATGTATTGATAATACAACAATTGAATCCACTCGGTGGACACCGAAAATTGAACTTCTACACAAGACATCAACAAACAGCACATACACTCTGGCTATATCCTTTTCAAGAACATCACTTCATCTGAGATCAATTATTCCTAGGATGATTCGGGTATGGAACATGTTCGAACACCATCATGACATCAACGAATTAAATTCAGTTGGCCAATTGAAATCGTTGGCCCACAAATGGCTACAACTTCATCCTGTTCCCTATTCGTAAATCTCTTAACAATAAAAAGGCTTTAAAATAAGCTTATGTAGGTAACAGCTCTAAGCTTGTATGTAGTTAGGAACCTTGAATTACCCTTGATAAAAGAGAGAGAGAGACAGACAGACAGAGGCAGACAGACAGACAGACAGACAGAAAGACCGACAGACAGACAGACAGACAGACATACAGACAGACAGAAAGACTTGATGTAATGTAATAAACGAAGAAGCAGTGGTAATGCACTGACGATAATCAGCTTGGATGATATATGAGAGGAACCATGTTCTGAACTTTCCTCATAAATTCTGGCTCTTTTGGCTCAGGCAAGAGAAGTGAGGGAGAGTTAGATGGTCATTAGAGAGGAGACACGAGAACAGAAAATCGGTAGAGAAATGTTAAACACTAGAAACACAACTGAAGCTAGATGTCTTCTGTTTCTGGTCTTTTCCCGTATATTTAACCTATGAATGAAATATGTCATATATCCTTCACAGTTTTTCTAATACATTGAAACAGCTATTTATCAATGAAATGATCTGAGGTAGGATAAGAGTGTTAAATTAATCTGATGTAGGATAAGAGTGTTAAATTAATCTGAGGTAAGATAAGAGTGTTGAATTAATCTGAGGTAGGATAAGAGTGTTAAATTACTCTGAGGTAGGATAAGAGTGTTAAATTAATCTGAGGTAGGATAAGAGTGTTAAATTAATCTGAGGGAGGATAAGAATGTTAAATTAATCTGAGGTAGGATAAGAGTGTTAAATTAATCTGAGGTAGGATAAGAGTGTTAAATTAATCTGAGGTAGGATAAGAGTGTTAAATTAATCTGAGGTAAGATAAGAGTGTTAAATTAATCTGAGGTAGGATAAGAGTGTTAAATTAATCTGAGGTAGGATAAGAGTGTTAAATTAATCTGAGGTAGGATAAGAGTGTTAAATTAATCTGAGGTAAGATAAGAGTGTTAAATTAATCTGAGGTAGGATAAGAGTGTTAAATTAATCTGAGGTAGGATAAGAGTGTTAAATTAATCTGAGGTAGGATAAGAGTGTTAAATTAATCTGAGGTAGGATAAGAGTGTTAAATTAATCTGAGGTAGGATAAGAGTGTTATATTAATCTGAGGTAGGATAAGAGTGTTAAATTAATCTGAGGTAGGATAAGAGTGTTAAAATAATCTGAGGTAGGATAAGAGTGTTATATTAATCTGAGGTAGGATAAGAGTGTTATATTAATCTGAGGTAGGATAAGAGTGTTAAATTAATCTGAGGTAGGATAAGAGTGTTATATTAATCTGAGGTAGGATAAGAGTGTTAAATTAATCTGAGGTAGGATAAGAGTGTTAAATTAATCTGAGGTAGGATAAGAGTGTTAAATTAATCTGAGGTAGGATAAGAGTGTTAAATTAATCTGAGGTAGGATAAGGGTGGTAAATTAAGCTGAGGAAGGAAATTAACTCTTCATGTGTTATACTAACTGAAGTAGAATCGCTGCTCGTAGAAAGTAAAGTGAATTGACAAAGAAAAACATGTAGCGGAGAGCAACTGTAATTCCTCTTACAATGTAAATTTAGTTTAGATAATATTCCAGCTCACACATATTCAACTCTACAAAAAAAAATAATGCACACAAAAAATACAATACCACAGATACACTCAAAAACACACTAACTCACACGCTGATCACACACATATGCACACACACTGACACACACATACACACACAAACACACACACACACCACATACACATTTAGTCTGGTGTGTACAATTCCCTTGGTCTTTACAATTTTGAGCTAGCCTAAAATTTGTGTGAATATTGTCAAGGTCTTTTTATTAACTCTTTAATTTCTTCGAGCCTGATTGGGTAATACCCTTGTTTACATTTACATTTTGTATAAACAAGGTATGTGTTGATGAATACGTTTTAGCGAATCCCTTGGGAATTTAGCCTATTCTATTTTTTATAGGTATGCTCTTCGTCAATAGATCTGAGGAGTTGTTGATTAGCCAATGGATATTTAATATCTTTCATTGGCCACCCAGCTCCTGCCGGGTGCGGGTGTGCTGTTCCCTGGGATGCCACCTAGCGGTGATCAACGATAACTTCATTTTCTGTAAACATGGAGACGGCGAGCAGTCGCAGGATCAACACTGTATAGATATGGTGACTGGGGCTTTGCAACCGGCTACTGCGGCTACAGTTCTGCCAAACATATTAAGGGACGTCTATGGTTTGGAGGCTGCAGATTTGTACGGCGTGGCGCTCAACGGCGTTAATAGAGTCTTTGTAAAACTCTTAACGGATGAGGTGTACGAAAGGACTGTCGACCGCCATCAAGACAGAGTATATACGGTACATTCTGGCCTACAAGTACGACTGAAAGACGTGTCGCATACTTACACTTGGATTAGGGTTAAGAATGTGCCGTTTGAATCGGACTCGGTGGACATCAGCGACGTATTTGGAGCTTACGGCATTGTGCTTGCTGCCATGCCTGGGAAGTGGAGCTAAGGTCCGATGGTGGGCATTTTTGAGGGAACATACTCACTGAAAATGACATTACGAAAGCCGATTCCCTCTTACGTCGTACTGCCGGAATTTAGGACTCAGCTATACGTGACGTACATGGGACAGTGAAGGACCTGCAGGTTGTGTGGGGCGTACGAGCATGTGGCTGCTGACTGCATGCAGAGGACAGGACAACGGGTGGATACTGGACGATGAGACCTGGAAGTAAGGACGCACGAGGTTGTGCAGGATCCGGTGGACGCTAAGGAGGCCGGAACTAGATCATGAAGCGAGATCGTTGAAGGATCGCAGGTGTGTCATACATTGCCAAAGGCGTCCATACAGGAGGCTGCTGCTAGTGGTGAGATGCACCAAGGCAACGGCGAGGATTCCCCTTTGGAGGAGGTATTACGGGAGATATTGGATGACCCGTTGCCAGTACTTAGTGTGGAGGCATGTGCAAGTTTGGATGAGGCAGTGAGTGTGGTAGATGAGTTGGTGAGTAACAGTGCTGAGCAGCAGTCTTTAGTCCGAGAGCACGTATCGGTTGAGGTGCATCGGCAAGAGAGTGTCGAGAGGGATGATAGTATGGAAGTGGTGCATGGATCGAGGAAGCGGTCGGGCACAGTGACTGATAGTGAAGATGTATTGACCCCAGCACAGAGGACAGGTAAAAGGTCGATGGTGGAGGTGGTGAGAAAGGACCTGGGAGTTTTGCAAGATAGAGAAAAAGTCAAGGGTGGGAGGCAGTTGAGTAAAACAGGAGGTAAGGGGAAGGCGGTCTCGCAGCCTCCATCGCAGCCTAAGGGCAAACCCTTACAATTGTTTTCAAGTGTCTAACATTAAATGTAAATGGTCTGCGGGAGGAAATTGAAAGGGCATGGGTAGACTGCACACTGAGGAGGTATGGTGTGAATGTAGTTTTTTTACAAGAACATAATTTTCTGTGTGGAAGTGAGTTGCAATTGAAGGGATATAAGGTGTATGCTGGTTCATCAGGGAAATTAAAGGGTGGGGTGGCGGTAGCAGTCACAGAATCTAGCCCTTATAAATTATATGCTTGGGAAGATTGTGTGGGGGGGGGGGTCGGATAGTGAGGGTAGAGGGGAAGTGGGGTGGAGTGCGGGTATGTTTCATGGGTGTATACATGCCAGCAGAACATTCAAGGAAGGTGAAGGTGGAATTTGTAAGGGATGTAATGATCTATGCTTTTAGGGGCTTACCTGGGGTGTCGATAGTAGGGTTTTTTTTTAACTGAATAATTCTAGAGAGGGATGTTGAGCCTAGGGGGGGCGGGTGTGTGTTGGTTGAACTGAGGGAGTTATTACGAAGTACGAGGTTGGGGGATGTAGTTGGGGTAGGGGGTTTGGGGGAGCATACATTTGTTAGGAGGGGTTATGGGGCTAGGTTAGATAGGATTTATGTTTCTAGGTCTGTTGTGGTGGGTAGGATCAGTTATTTGGATGTGGGTTTTTCTGATCACAGGGGGGTGTTGGCTGAGGTAGATTGGTCAGGAGCAGCTAAGTGGTATAGGGGATATTGGAAATTGAATGTTAGGTTGTTATCGGGTGAGGATAAAAGGGTTGAGTTTGCAAGTTGGTGGGGTAGGTTATGGGAACCAGGGCGTCGGGAGGAAGATCTGGTGGGTGTCAGTGGGAAAACCGCACATACGTATGTTTTATCAGAGATTGGGAAAGGAGGAGGCGGAATGGCGATATGGGATGCAACGATATTTAGAAGGCCTGCTACAGAGTTGTTATGTAAGAGGGGGATATGCAGTTACGGGGGAGATTAGGGAATTGAAGAATAGGTTGATAGAAATACAGAATGAGAGATTTGGGGCGTGTAGGATGAAGGCAGGTATAGATGATGTGTTGTGGGGGGATAAACCCTCAAAATATGTGTTAGGTCAATGTAGAGTGCGTAGGGAGAGAAGGACAATGGAATATGTGGAAGTAGAGGAGAGTGCAGATGGTTATGAGTGGGGAATGAATATTAGAGGAACAGAGGCGATAGGGGTGTACGTGGACAAGTGGTTTCAGAGGTACCTGAGTAGTGTGGATGTGGAGTTGGAGCCTTGTAATATTGTATTGTGGGGGGGGGTAATCAGCGAAGAGGAGGTATGGGAGGCAGTGAGTGGGCTTAGTAAAGGCAAAGCTCCTGGAATAGATGGGTTGGCAAATGAGTTTTATAGGGAACACTGGAATTGTATGAGAGGTTGTGTGGTGGAAGTGATGAATCGGATGAAGAGGGATAGGAGGATGGGGAAAGGGATGGGGATGGGTGTAATGGTTTTGGTGAAAAAGGGAAAGGTAGGTAATATGTTGAGTAATTACAGGCCACTGATGCTCATGAATGCAGACTATAAGATCTTTGCAAAAATATTGGGAAATAGATTGAAAAGGGTGCTTGAGGAGGTGATTGCAGGGGGGCAGGGGGGGATCCCGGGTAGAGGGGTGCTTAAGAGACATGAGAGGATTTATGAGTTTTTAGATGGTGGTAGGGGGTGGGGCATCTTAGCTTTGGACTGGAAAGGGGCGTATGACAGTGTGGAATGTGAGGTGTTGTTTGAGGTGATGAGGAGACAGGGTTTCGGGGAGGAAGTAGTTGATTGGGTTCGGTCATTATATGAAGGTGCTTGCGTTAGAATACAGGTGAATGGCAGGATAGGGGGTGTGGTGGAGATGGATAGGGGTCTGCGACAGGGTTGTCTCCTGTCGCAGATTCTCTTTGAATGTGTGCAAGATCCATTCTATAGATTAGTGGACGGTGGGGTACAGGGAGGGGGGGCGTTGGGATAGAGGGTGTCGTGGGTTATGCAGATGACACCACAGTGCTCTTAGGGAATGTGGTTGGTTTTGAGACGGTTCGGAGGTGTTTAAGGACTTTTTGCGAGGCCACTGGGATGAGCGTGAATGGTGCGAAGTCGAAAATGTTGGAGGTAGGATCCTGGGTGGGGGGAGCTTGGGGCAGGGGTATGGGTATTTCGTGGTGGATAGCATCACTATCTGTGGAATTGCATACATGAGGGATAGGCATCAGACGATAGAGGTGAATTCAGGTAGAGTGGTGCAAAGGGCGAAGTTGTGTATGTCTGCATGGAAGCCGAGTGATCTCACTTTGCGACAGAGGGTACTTGCTGTCAATACATTAGTCTACAGTAGGATTTGGTATGTTGCTGGCATGTACCCACTGTTGCAGGTGGATGTGAAAGAGTTGGAGCGTAGAGTATTCAAGTATATCTGGGCGAATGGGAGGAATTGGTTGCGGAAGGAAATTGTTAGGAACGGGGTAGGGATGGGTGGTTTGGGTTTAATTTGGTTGGAGCAGAGACTGGTGTGTATGTATGTGAGACGGTGCTTGGTGAGGAGAGGAGGCTTGGGATGAAAGGAGGAGGGTGGGGTGGGGGTCATATTGAGGGAGATGAGTGAATGGTGGGGGGGAAAGGAGTTAGATTACTGTAGAGATTTGTTGAGGAATTTATTGGTAATTAAGGAACCGCATAAAATGAAGGTGAATGGGATGATGGGTCTTGGTGCGGAGGCTAAGGTAGTAGAGGGTGCAGCGGTTTTTCCAGTATATGACTGGGTTTGGATATGGAGGGGTTTTCGAGGACTTAGGTTACGCGCAAGAGATCGGGAACAGATGTACAGATTTTTACATGGGGCGGTAGCATCTAGGGCGGTATTATTCAGTATGGGGTTGGTACAGGAGGGCAGGTGTGAGAGGAGTGGTATGTTGGAAACTGTCTTGCATGTGATATATTTCTGTGAAGATTTGGGGTCGGTGCGGGAGTGGATGAGGGGGGGTGGTATGCAAACTTGGGGGAGGGGGGATACAGTTGTTGAGGGCCCTGTTCCTGGACTTGGGAGGATTGGATGACAGGGTTAGGAGAGGTCTAATGTATTGTTTGGTTGATTTCGTGTGTGGGTCATGGAGATTGAGGGAGGTGGGAATAAGGGAAAGAATTAGGGCACTGGCTGCGGTAATGTACCGTACGAAATGTAGAAACAGGCAGGTGTATAGGAGGGATTGGGATAAGGATTTTAGTTTGGCTTATAGGAATTTCCGGGTGGGAGAGTTATTAAGTGGGTTTGGCTTGGCTCTGCGACTTGCTTGGGAATGTACGGTTGTGGCTTTGGTATGGCCAGGATGTTGATTGTGATTGACTGAAATTGGTACGGTTGGGGGGGAGGGAGGCAGTTTGGTGGGTGGGGACGGATGACCTTTATACTGGGTGACGGGAGACATGGGTTTGGGTGTGTATGTTGTGTGATCGAGTGGGGATGTGGATTTGGGTGTGTGGGTTATTAAGGGGGGGGGGGGTTGTAATTGGGGAAGAGTAAGGGTTTGTCCTGTTCAGTGCTGGGTGTTCAGTTATGGTGTAGTGTGTTGATGTGGAGTGTTATTAACTAAGTTTGTGTATGGTCTGAGGTACTGAAACCTGGTTGATGGGTCTGTGGACTTCAGGCAGATTCAAGACTTGATGATGTTAGAGGACGGTAACATGTTTGGTTACTGTCACATGAATTTGGTGTACTTTTTATATATTTCGTCGTTGTACTCGGAGAGGGCAAGGTTTTGACTTGTCATGTGCAGTGGAACTGTGTTAATAATGAAAATGGCAGGTGGTACTTGTGGTATCAAGTACTGGGTGTGAGTGGGTATACGTGGAGTGCATGTCATCTGTATGATTGAGTATAATATATATTGTGCCTGTGTGTGGAATATTATAGTAATTTGTGAGAAATGTACATTGTTTGGTGTACGACATTACTGTACCAGTGGATGTGGAGCTTATATCATATTGGAGTGGACAGATATGTGGTACACGGGTCAGGCTACAGTGGTGATTTACGCTATCTGTTTTATATATTGTACATTTATCCTGATGTATTAGGGTCACACGTAGGTTCTTGGATAATGATTCTGGTTAAATGTAATAGGTGTATATAATTGTATGCACACAGTGGTTGGCGGGGATAGGGACTTTATTGTTCTTTAATTGTTTTACTGGAGATTGATTATCTGTATGTTATTGTATTGATTTTTTTAATTATTTGCATTAGTGATTGCGGTCACAGTTATTTATGGATATGTTTTTGTAATTCTGTTTAAAACCAATAAAATGTAAAAAAAAAAAAAAAAAAATATCTTGCTTGTGACCCGTTTGATTTTTAAAGGACAATTTTTACAATAGAATCATTAAACTTTTTTAAGGAACACTTGAACACATGAGGGAATATCATTGTTGCTGTTGAGCTCTCTCCGCCAGTCAAGAGCGCTTCAAATGACGAAACTATTTACTGATACTCCATGCAGTCTCAGTGAAATATTGAAGACACCAAGCCGTACTTTGGAAAATGTAGGTCACTAGGAATGTTTGGCAATGATCAGTAATATGTTCAGTGATTATGCCAGCCTTTAGAGAAGGTATCATATTTGCAACATTGTGATATATTTAGTGCCGAAACTTCTCTTGTAAACAACAGGATTCTTCAGCCGGATATATGTGAATGCATCGTTGTAAGCAGTAGAAGTGGAATTGACGTGATCAATATGTCACCTCGGTGTGAGGTGGTCCAAATAATGCTCAAGGGAAGATGCAAGTGTCTCGGTAATACGTATGGGTTGTTGGCAATCATACTTGCTATTAGTGGGTAATCTGCTTATATAGGATTAATGTTAAAGTCACGAAGCAGTTACATTAAATGATGCTTGTTGGGATTATTACGTATGAATAGGTCTTTGAGGTTATAATCATAGGAGACTATGTTGGTATGTGGCTTTCTAGAGACTATACTTTGTGCTACTGGGGCACTTATGTTTTTTTGTTGAAAAGTGAAAAAAATATGTAATCACATTGTTTATCTCTGGTACATGTTAAATTTAAGCATTACATCTCATTGGAATGTTAAATTGAAGTGCCAAGTCCTTTTTTTTTATCTAGCTTGCAGTTATTAATGGCTATGTATCCTGATATGTTACAAATGTCTATTTTGTCATGTTTTAGCCGGGTTTCTGTGAGAATTATGAAAGTTAGTTTAGTATTTAGTGACTACAGGAGGACTGTGATGTCATCATAGTGTTTACTTAGAGATGAGATGTTTGTATTGATACTGAAGACTGTTTGCTCCTGGCTAGTTGTGGAGTTTTTTTTCCAGTCTTGCTTAGCTGTTAATAAACAAATAACCCGCACATAGAAGAGAGGAACAGGTTATTTGTTTATTGTTCCAGTCACACTCCAGACATAAAGTGATTTAATTTGTAAGAGTTTTGATAATTCCATTAATGCTGACTTATATTTAAATGTTTAATAATTATATCAAGTTACCGTTGACAAAGAGGATCACGTCACGTACGAAGATTTAACTTTCGTTTTATTATGGAAAGATTTACAACTCTGTAAGTGTGTGTGTGTGTCGCTCTCTATCCACCTTGTCTATTCCACGCAGTATTTTTTTATGTCGTTGTCATGTCTCCCTTAACCTTCCTGTTCTCCAGTGTTGTCAGGCTGATTTCCCTTAACCTTTCTTCGTAGGACATTCCCCTTAGCTCTGGAACTAACCTTGTCACAAACCTTCGCACTTTCTCTAATTTCTTGACGTGCTTGACCAGGTGTGAGTTTCAAACTGGTGATGCATACTCCAGTATGGGCCTGACGTACACGGTGTACAGTGTCTTAAACGATTCCTTACTAAAGTATCGGAACGCTATTCTCAGGTTTGCCAATCGCCCATATGCTACAACAGTTATCTGTTTGATGTGTGCTTCCGGAGACGTTCTATGTGTCATACTCACCCCAAGATCTTTCTCTCTGAGCGAGGTTTGCAGTCTTTAGCTACCTAGCCTATACTCTGTCTGCGGTCTTCTTTGCCGTACCCGATCTTCATGACTTTGCATTTGGTGGGGTTGAACTCCAGGAACCAGTAGCTAGACCAGGCCTCCAGCCTGTCCAGATACCTTTGTAGTTCTGACTGGTCCTCGTCCGATTGAATTTTTCTCATCAACTTCACATCATCTGCAAACAAGGACACTTCGGAGTCTATTCCTTACGTCATGTCATTCTCAAATACCAGAAACAGCACCGGTCCTAAGACTGACTCCTGTAGATTCCCGCTCGTTTCAGGTACCATGACTCGCTGTTATCTTCCTGACAGATATTCCCTGATCCATTGTAGTGTATTCCCTGTTATTCCTGCCTGGTCCTCCAGCTTTTGTACTAATCTCTTGTGTGGAACTGTGTCAAAAATTTTCCTACAGTCCAATAAAATACAATCTACCCAACACTCTCTCTCACTTGTCTTACTGCTGTCATCCTGTCATTGAACTCCAGAAGGTTTGTAAAACAGGATTTCACGTCCCATATCCCATATCCCGTCTTCATATCTGTCTCTTTTTTTTTTTTTTTTTTAAATTGAGACTGTATTTGCTGTCTTCCATACCTCAGGTATTCGTATTTTTCGATAGATGTGTTGAATATTCTTGTTAGTGGTACACATAGCGCCTCTGCTCCATATCTCAGGACCCATAGAGATATGTTACCTGGCCCCATCGCCTCTCAGGTATCTAGTTCGCTTAGCAGCCTATTCACTTCTTTCTCGGTTGTATGTATTGTGTCCAACACTTGATGGTGAACCCCGCCTCTCCGTCTTTCTGGAGTCCCTTTTGTCTCCACTGTCAACACTTCTTTGAATCTCATGTTGAGCTCCTCACATACTTCGCGGTCCTTTCTTGTGATCTGCCCTCCTTCCTTCCTCAGCCTGATTACCAGTTCCTTGACTATTGTTTTCCTCCTGATGTGGCTGTACAACAGCTTCGAGTCAGATTTGGCTTTCGCTACTATGTCATTTTCGTATTGCCGTTGTTCCTCCCTTCTTACCTGTCCATATTCATTTATGACTCTACGACTGCTCTCATTATTCTCCTGGGTCCATTGCCTTCTAAATCTCTTTCATTCACTAGCACACTTGGTTTTGGCCTCCCTACACCTTTGGGTGAACCAAGGGCTCATCCTGGCTTTCTCGTTATTTCTGTTACCCTTGGGTACAAACCTCTCTTCATCTTCCTTGCATATTGTTGTCACATATTCCATCATCTCGTTTACTGCCTTCCCTGCCAGTTCTCTGTCCCACTGAACCCCGTGAAGGAAATTCTTCGTGTCTGCATAGACCCCTTTCTTGTAGCTTAACTTCATTCATCTTGCCCTTCCTGCTTCCCTCTCCACTTGTAACTCTACTATGTATTTGAAGCTCAGAACCACGTGATCAGTGGCCCCGATGGGTCTTTTATATATGATATCCTCAATATCTGCACGACTCAAGCTGAATACTAGATCCAGTTTCGCTGGTTCATTCTCTCCTATCTTTCTGGTAGTCCCTTACTTGTTGGTAAATGAGGTTTTTCCAGTACCACCTCCATCATCTTAGCCCTCCACGTTTCTAGGCCCCATGTGGCTCCAGGTTCTTCCAGTCGACTTCTTTGTGATTTAAGTCACATATAATCAGCAGCTTTTCCCTGCTTGCATGAGGTTTTTTGGCCACTTCCGCTAGTGTGTCTGCCATCGGTGTATTGCTCTCATACTCTTGCCTTGGCCTCGTGCTGTTCTCTGGTGGGTTATACATCACTGCAATTGCCACCTTGGCACCTCCGCACTGAAGGGTTCCTATTATGTAATCTTTTGCTTCTCCTCTGTCTCCTCTCTTGAGCTCATCAAAATCCCATCGTTTTTTTGATGAAAAGTGTCATTCCTCCACCCCCTCTGTTCCCTCTGTCTTTCATCTGGATCTGATATCCCGTTGGAAAGATGGCATCTGTTATCATTCCTGTGAGACTGGTTTCTTTGAGAGATATGATGTCCGGTGATTACGTTTTGACTATTTTGTGCCACTATTCCCACTTATTCGTTATTCCATCAGCATTGGGTACCATACCTTCAGTTTCATCTCCAACACTGTGTTCTGGGGGGTTTGTAAGGGTGGGGGACCTGGCAGTGTGCTGTGGGATTCTAAAGCGTAGTGATTGGTGGGTGATTTGTGTGTATGTACTCACCTAGTTGTGGTTGCAGGGGTCGAGTCATGCTCCTGGCCCCGCCTCTTCACTGGCCGCTACTGGGTCATTCTCCCTGCGCCATGAGCTTTATCATACCTCTTCTTAAAGCTCTGTATGGATCCTGCCTCCACTACATCGCTTCCCAAACTATTCCACTTCCCGACCACTCTGTGACTGAAGAAATACTTCCTAACATCCCTGTGATTCATCTGAGTCTTCAACATCCAACTGTGTCCCCTTGTTGCTGTGTCCCATCTCTGGAACATTCTGTCTCTGTCCACCTTGTCAATTCCTCTCAGTATCATATATGTCGTTATCATGTCCCTTTATCTCTCCTGTCCTCCAGTGTCGTCAGGTTGATTTTCCTTAACCTCTCCTCGTAGGACATATCCCTTAGCTCCAGGACTAGTCTTGTTGCAAACCTTTGCACTTTCTCTAGCTTCTTTACGTGCTTGGCTAGATGTGGGTTCCAAACTGGTGCTGCATACTCTAGTATGAGCCTAACGTACACAGTGTACAGGGTCCTGAACGATTCTTTATTAAGATGTCGGAATGCTGTTCTTAGGTTTGCTAGACGCCCGTATGCTGCAGCAGTTATTTGGTTGGTGTGCGCCTCAGTACATGTGCCTGGTGTTATACTCACCCCAAGATCTTTTTCCTTGATTGAGGGTTATAGTCTCTGGCCCCCTAGACTGTACTCTGTCTGCGGTCTTCTTTGCCCTTCCCCAATCTTCATGACTTTGCACTTGGTGGGGTTGTACTAGAGGAGCCAATTGCTGGACCAGGCTTGCAGCCTGTCCAGATCCCTTTGTAGTTCTGCCTGGTCCTCGTCCGATTGAATTCTTCTCATCAACTTCACATCATCTGCAAACAGAGACACTTCGGAGTCTATTCCTTCCATCATGTCGTTCACAAATACCAGAAACAGCACCGGTCCTAGGACTGACGCCTGTGGAACCCCACTCGTCACCGGCGCCCACTCTGACAGGTATTCCCTGATCCATTGTAGTGCCTTCCCTGTTATTCCTGCCTGGTCCTCCAGCTTATGCACAAATCTCTTGTGTGGAACTGTGTCAAACGCATTCTTACAGTCCAAGAATATGCAATCTACCCACCCCTCTCTCTCTTGTCATACTGCTGTCACCCTGTCGTAGAACTCCAGTAGGTTTGTGACACAGGATTTCCCCTCCCTGAAACCGTGTTGGCCGTCGTTGATAATCTCATTCCTTTCTAGGTGCTCCACCACTCCACTTCCTTGCAAATTGTTGTTATATATTCCATCATCTCGTCTACTGACTTCCCTGTCAGCTCTCTCTCCCACTGAACTCCATGCAGGAAGTTCTTCATGCCCACGTAGTCTCCTTTCTTGTAGTTTGGCTTCATTCATGCAGCCCTTCCTGTTTCACCCTCCACCTGTAACTCTACTATGTATTCGAAGCTTAGAACCTTGTGATCATTGGCCCCAAGGGGGCTTTCATGTGTGATGTCCTCAATATCTGCGCTACTCAGGGTGAATACTAGGTCCAGTCTCGCTGGTTCATTCCCTCCTCTCTCTCTGGTAGTGTCCCTTATGGGTTGGTACATGAGATTTTCCAGTACCACCTCCAGCATCTTAGACCTCCACGTTTCTTGGCCTCCATGTGGTTCTAAGTTCTCCCAATCGATTTCCTTATTGTTGAAGTCACCCATGATCAGTAGCTTCACCCTGCTCGCTCGAGCCCTTCCGGCCACTTCGGCCAGTGTGTCAATCATCGCTCTATTACTCTCATCATACTCTGCCTTGGCCTCCTGCTGTTCTGTGGTGGGTTATACATCACTGCAATTACCACCTTGGGACCTCCAGACTGTAGCGTTCCTACTATGTAATCCCCAGCTTCTCCTCTGTCTCTTCTCTCCAGCTCATCAAAATCCCATTGGTTTTTGATCAGCAGTGCCACTCCTCCACCCTCTCTGTTCCCTCTGTCTTTCCTCAGGATCTGGTATCTCATTGGAAAGATGGCATCTGTTATCATACCTGTGAGCTTTGTTTCTGTGAGAGCTATTATGTCTTTTATGCCTCCTTGACTCTTTCTTGCCACTCCTCCCACTTATTTGTTATTCCATCAGCATTGGTGTACTATACCTTCAGTTTCCTCTCTAACACTGTGTTTTGGGGGTCTTTGGGGTGGGGGGACCTCATGGTGTACTGTGGGATTCTATAGTGGAGTATTGGGTGGGGGGTGTGAGTATGGGTTGTAGATTGTGTTGGGATAGGGTTCTTGGTTGTTGGGTGTTGGGGATGGTTCTGTGTGTGATTGCTCTAGTTCCTCTGCCCTGCTCTGGTTGTCCTCTACTGATTCTGTCCTCGTCTCTGTTTCCAGCTCTTTTGCCTTTGTGCCCTCTCCCTCAGCTGCTGTCGTTCTGTTTTGTTCTGTCTCGGTCTAGGAACACCCTCTTGTACTCTTCCATTCCCTTCAATCGTGGTTTCTCTTGGAGGATTCTGTCCCCACTGTTTCTGTCCAGAGAATCAGCTTGAGCGGTCGATTCTCACCTTTGAGTACCCCTATTCTCTGAAAATTTGCAATCTTGGACATGTCTTCTTCGCCTATTGCTTTGAGTATGTTCTCAATCTCCTTTCTTTCTGTCTGCCGTCTTTCCGTGTGTGTCCTTTCCTCTCTCTCCTTCAGCCCATGAATAAACACTGCCTTTGCCCTCTCCTCCTCCAGCTTGGAGGAGGTGGAGAGGGGAATAGGGCAAATGCAGAGGAACGATCATGTCACCAAGAACTACAGGAAAAAAAAGGGAGAAAATGGTCATGTACAGACAGGAACCTGAGCTGCAGAGGGAAAGGCAATGGCAGAGACAGGATGTTTCAGAACTGGGACAATGCAACAAGTGGTCACAGTTGGAAGTTGAAGACTCTGATGAATCACAGAGATGTTAGAAAGTATTTCTTCAGTCACAGAGTTGTCAGGAAGTGGAATAGTCTGGGAAGTGATGTAGTGGAGGCAGATTCCTCAGTCACAGAGTTGTCAGGAAGTGGAATAGTCTGGGAAGTGATGTAGTGGAGGCAAATTCCATACATTCCTTTAACAAGAGGTATGGTAAAGCTCATGGGGCAGGAAGAGTAACCTACTAACGGCCAATGAAGAGGCGTTGCCAGGAGCTGTGACTCGGCCCCTGCAACCACAACTAGGTGAGTACACACACACACACACACACACAGTTGAATCAGTCGAGGATCAGGCAGGACTACTAAGAGACCTGGACAGGCTACAAGCCTGGTCCAGTAACTGGCTCCTTGAATTTAACCCTGCCAAATGTAAAGTCATGAAGATCGGGGAAGGGCAAAGAAGACCGCAGACAGAGTATAGTCTAGGTAGCCAAAGACTGCAAACCTCACTCAAAGAAAAAGATCTTGGGGTGAGTATAATACCGAGCACATCTCCTGCGGCACACATCAATCAGATAACTGCTGCAGCATACGCGCGGCTGGCAAACCTAAGAATAGCGTTCCAATACCTCCCTAAGGAATCATTCAATACTCTACACACCATATACGTCAGGCCCATACTGGAGTATGCAGCACCAGTTTGGAACCCACACCTGGTCAAGCACGTCAAGAAATTAGAGAAAGTGCAAAGGTTTGCAACAAGACTAGGCCCAGAGCTAAGGGGATTGTCCTACGAAAAAAGGTTAAGGGAAATCGGCCTGACAACACTAGAGGACAGGAGGGTTAGGGGAGACATGATAACGATATATAAAATACTGCGAGGAATAGATAAGGTGGACAGAGACAAGATGTTCCAGAGAGGGGACACAGAAACAAGGGGTCACCATTGGAAGTTGAAGACTCCTATGAGTCAAAGGGATGTTAGGAAGTATTTCTTCAGTTATAGAGTTGTCAGGAAGTGGAATAACCTAGAAAGCGACGTAGTGGAGGCAGGAACCATACATAGTTTTAAGACGAGGTTTGAAAAAGCTCATGGAACAGGGAGAGAGAGGACCTAGTACCAATCAGTGAAGAGGCGGGGCCAGGAGCTATAACTCGGCCCCTGTAACCACAAATAGGTGAGTACACACTCACACACACTCACACACACACACACACACACACACACACACACACACACGCCCCGATGGCATGGTGGCTAGCGCTCTTGCTTCACGCACGGAGGGCCCGGGTTCAATTCCCGGCGGGGCCGAAACATTTCGAAGTGTTTCGTTACACACACACACACATACATACAACAGGCCTAGTGTCTAATCGACATGTGCCTAGGACAAAATGGTAACTAACACAGATGGGATTTTGATGAGCTGGAGAGAAGGGACAGAGGAGAAGCAGGAGATTGTATAATAGGAACACTTCAGCCCGGAGGTCCAAAGGTGATAATTGCAGTGATGTATAACCCACCACAGAACAGCAGGAGACCAAGGCAAGAGTATGATGAGAGTAATAGAGCGATGTTTGACACACTGGCCGAATTGGCCAGAAGGGCTCATGCGAGCAGGGCGAAGCTACTGATCATGGGTGACTTCAACCATAAGGAAATCGATTGGGAGAACTTAGAACCACATGGGGACCAAGAAACATGGAGGGCTAAAATGATGGAGGTGGTACTGGAAAATCTCATTTTCCAACATGTAAGGGACAATACCAGAGAGAGAGGGGAGGACGAACCAGCGAGACTGGACCTAGTATTCACCCTGAGTAGCGCAGACATTGAGGACATCACACATGAAAGCCACCTTGGGGCCAGTGATCATATGGTTCTAAGCTTCGACTACATAGTAGAGTTACAAGTGGAGGGTGAAGCAGGAAGGGCTGCACAAATGAAGCCAAACTACAAGAAAGGTGACTACGTGGGCATGAAGAACTTCCTGCACGTAGTTCAGTGGGACAGAGAGCTGGCAGGGAAGTCGGTAAACGAGATGATGGAATGTTTGACAACAATTTGCACAGAAGCTGAGGGGAGGTTTATACCCAAGGGTAACAGGAAAAGCGATAAAGCCAGGATGAGCCCATGGTTCACCCAAAGGTGCATGGAAGCCAAAACCAAGTGTGCCAGAGAATGGAAGAAGTATAGAAGGCAAAGGACCCAGGAGAATAAGGAGAGCAGTCGTAGAGCCAGAAATGAATATGCACAGATCAGAACGGAGGCCCAAAGACAGTACGAGAATGACATAGCAGCGAAAGCAAAATCTGACCCAAAGCTGTTGTACAGCCACATCAGGATGAGAACAACAGTCAAGGATCAGGTGATCAGGCTGAGGAAGGAAGAAGGGGAGGTCACAAGAAATGACCACGAAGTGTGTGAGGAGCTCAATATGAGATTCAAAGAGGTGTTCACAGAGGAAATAGAAGGGCCTCCAGAAAGGAGGAGAGGTAGGGTACACCATCAGGTGCTGGACACGATACACACAACTGAGGAGGAAGTGAAGAGGCTACTAAGTGAGCTAGATACCTCAAAGGCGATGGGGCCGGACAACATTTCTCCATGGGTCCTGAGAGAGGGAGCAGAGGAGCTATGTGTACCCCTAACAACAATCTTCAACACGTCTATCGAAACAGGGCAACTACCAGAGGTATGGAAGACAGCAAATGTAGTTCCAATTTTTAAAAAAGGAGACAGAAACGTAGCACTAAACTACAGACCAGTGTCACTGACATGTATAGTATGCAAGGTCATGGAGAAGATTATCAGGAGAAGAGTGGTGGAGCACCTAGAAATGAATGAGCTTATCAACGACGGCCAACACGGTTTCAGGGACGGGAAATCCTGTGTCACAAACCTACTGGAGTTCTATGACAGGGTGACAGCAGTAAGACAAGAGAGAGAGGGGTGGGTAGATTGCATATTCTTGGACTGTAAGAAGGCGTTTGACACAGTCCCACACAAGAGATTAGTGCAGAAGCTGGAGGACCAGGCAGGGATAACAGGGAAGGCACTACAATGGATCAGGGAATACCTGTCAGGAAGACAGCAGCGAGTCATGGTCCGTGGCGAGGTGTCAGAGTGGGCGCCGGTGACGAGTGGGGTTCCACAGGGGTCAGTCCTAGGACCGGTGGTGTTTCTGGTGTTTGTGAATGACATGACGGAAGGAATAGACTCCGAAGTGTCCCTGTTTGCAGATGATGTGAAGTTGATGAGAAGAATTCAATCGGAAGAGGACCAGGCAGAACTACAAAGGGATCTGGACAGGCTGCAAGCTTGGTCCAGCAATTGGCTCCTGGAGTTCAACCCAACTAAGTGCAAAGTCATGAAGATTGGGGAAGGGCAAAGAAGACCGCAGACGGAGTACAGTCTAGGGGTCCAGAGACTACAAACGTCAATCAAGGAAAAAGATCTTGGGGTGAGTATAACACCAGGCACATCTCCTGAGGCGCACATCAACCAAATAACTGCTGCAGCATACAGGCGCCTAGCAAACCTAAGAACAGCATTCCGACATCTTAATAAAGAATCGTTCAGGACCCTGTACACTGTGTACGTTAGGCCCATACTGGAGTATGCAGCACCAGTTTGGATCCCACATTTATCCAAGCACGTAAAGAAGCTAGAGAAAGTGCAAAGGTTTGCAACAAGAATAGTCCCGGAGCTAAGGGGTATGTCCTACGAGGAGAGGTTAAGGGAAATCGACCTGACGACACTGGAGGACAGGAGAGATAGCGGGGACATGATAACGACATATAAAATACTGAGAGGAATTGACAAGGTTGACAGAGACAGAATGTTCCAAAGATGGTACACAGCAACAAGGGGTCACAGTTGGAAGTTGAAGACTTAGATAAATCACAGGGATGTTAGGAAGTATTTCTTCAGTCACAGAGTATTCGGGAAATGGAATAGCTTGGGAAGCGATGTAGTGGAGGCAGGTTCCATACACAGCTTTAAGAAGAGGTATGATAAAGCTCATGGTGCAGGGAGAGTGACCCAGTAGCGGCCAGTGAAGAGGCGGGGCCAGGAGCCATGTCTCGACCCCTGCAACCACAACTAGGTGAGTACAACTAGGTGAGTACACACACACACACACACACACTCACACACACACTCACTCACACACACACACACTCACACACACACTCACTCACACACACACACACATACACACACACACATTATAAAGCTCATGGAGCAGGGAGAGTGACCCAGTAGCGGCCAGTGAAGAGGCGGGGCCAGGAGCTGTGACTCGACCCATACAACCACAACTAGGTGAGTACACACACACAGGGGACACATAAACAAGGGGTCACAGTTGGAAGTGGAAGACTCCTATGAGTCAAAGGGATGTTAGGAAGTATTTCTTCAGTCATAGAGTTGTCAGGATGTGGAATAGCCTAGAAAGTGACGTAGTGGAGGCAGGAACCATACATAGTTTTAAGACGAGGTTTGATAAAGCTCATGGAGCAGGGAAAGAGATGACCTAGTAGCAATCAGGGAAGAGGCGGGGCCAGGAGCTATGACTCGACTCCTGCAACCACAAATAGGTGAATACACACACACACACACACACACACGCCTAGCACGTCTCCCGGAGGCCACATCAACCAGATAACTGCGGCAGCATATGGGCGTCTGGCAAACCTTAGATTAGCGTTCCGTTACCTTAACAAGGAATCGTTCAAGACACTGTATACCGTGTACGTCAGGCCCATACTAGAATATGCAGCACCAGTCTGGAACCCACACCTGGTCAAGCACGTAAGGAAACTAGAGAAAGTGCAAAGGTTTGCGACAAGGTTAGTTCCACAACTCAGGGGTCTGTCTTATGATGAAAGGTTGAGGGGAAAAAGGACTAACAACAC
>WNWK01011786.1:0-62820 GCA_009830355.1 Cherax destructor | reverse complement strand
TTTGTAAAAAGGGACAAGATCATTACATCTCTTCAACCAAACGGGCCTTGGTAAAATAGCATCACAAGATCTCTTAACCCTTCAATGCTAAACATCACTTTCTCAGACATCTCCATGGCCGCCAAGCTCCTCTGACAGACTGGTCATGTTATATTACCACATTCACCTAAGCCATATAGAACCGAACGCTTCACACACATCTTCCTTTGCGGGACCTGCTACTCTAAACCACACCACCAAGGACTGCCCCATCAAAGACAAGAAGTTTTATTCTATACAGTGGCCCCCCGACTTACGTACACCCCGGAAATCGTACAATTATGTAAGTAAAATATTGTAAGTGCTTTTGAAGTGTATTTTTGGGGTCTGAAATGGACCAACCTACTTGACATTTTTCTTAAGGGAGTAAATTCCTTGAATGGCACTTGAGCAGGCTTCTGGAATGAAGTTTTTACGTTACTGGGGTCCACTGTAGTGGGAATGATGGACATGAATTCAGATCCTGCACCATCACTAAGTGCCCACTCAGAAAATAGATCATATCCAAGAAAAATAAAAAATATTTGAAGACACCTTGAACTCACCATCATACGCTGCTATAACCAAATTACAAGTCGACACAACCATGATTCTACACACTACTCTACAGATACCATCACCCAGCAACCTGTCTCTCCACTTCCTGATGGTGCTCCTTCAAAAGTGCTGTACTGCATGGTGTATGTTCACCTGGCAAATGCAGCAATTCCTGGCAGTTTTAACACTACTACGTATCATTGAACTCTTACGTTTGAACAACATGCCTGCCTTCAATTTTCCTGACTCGACACCATCGTCTGACATTCTCAAGATTCTTCCCAACATTGTGAACTTCACTGCACCTGCAGACCTGGCTCCTTCTGCCTAAGCAACTGTTCCTGAAACTTCTACTGCGGCATCCAATGCCGACAACACACATTATTCTGCCTCAACCACCGCCTCCCACATCTCCCAACCTGTTGACACATCACCAATACACCTCTCCACTGTTTCTGCCATCCCACAGTCTCCTGCCAGCACCATCATAGACTCGCCCTCTGAATCCTCTTCTGAGGAAGAGGAGGAAGTGGATGACTCCTGCACCAGTTTACCTACTTGGAAGAACCTTACAAATCTCCTTCGAATGAGGACACCATGACCTGCACAGAGCTGTACAAAGGGCTCTGTGCTGTGTCTGTCAAGTTTACTTGTGAGACTCCACTTTGTTTCACTCTTACTCAAGTTCTGGAGTTCATCAAACCACTCCATTTTACTTTTGGTAACCAAACAAAACTGTACCATCTCTCCAGAACCAACTTCAAGAAGTTTGAGAATGGCTCTTTTACAGATGTTCCACATTAAATAACACCTACAAATGAGGTGTCTCTTTTGTCCCCACCAGCCTACTTTCGTGTGACCAAGCCTGTTGCAAGCTACTCAAGAATCAAGACTTCCATCTAACAAAGACTAATGCATTCACAGCTTGCTCCTTCTGTTTTCCAGTCTGCCCCATGAGTACTCAGCTGCTTGGTTAAGTCCTGCCACTTTCTCTACGACTGAAGACACTCCTCCCCTATGCTTTTCGCCTGTCCCGTCTTCCCTGCTCACCCCACAAGGGACTTACCTAAACTCTGTTGTCTTGTCTTGGATGCTTGAAAGTATGTGTTGACAAATTGGTCTGTGAAGGTGAGGTAACTCATAGAATAGAAGAGAAATGAAAGTTGCAGGGGCATTAAGAAGTTTGTCACTGGATCCAAAAATAAAAGTATTCATGTTAGAAACTTTCTCCATGGGGAAGTGGAACAGAATTCTTCCTCCGTAAGCCGTGCTTGTCATAAGGCGACAAAATGCCGGGATATGGCCAGTTTGTTGAAAAAAATGTTAGAAACTTAGAATATAATGATGTGAGCTTTTTTTTTTTTTTTGTCCTTCTTGGAAGGAAGAAAAGGTTGAAGGCATTTCTACTGTCCTCAGCCTCCTTTTCTTCTGCAAGAAGTTGAAGGCAGTGGAAATGTCTTCAACATCCTTTTTAAAGAGAAGAGGAGGTTGGGAAAGTGTTAACACTCGCCTCTGCCGGGATAGCAACAATCACCAGTAGACCAATAGAGCCCGTAGCTGCTATTCATAACTAGATGCTATATTTTATTTTTATTTTTATTTGTATTAACACATCGGCCGATTCCACCAAGGCAGGGTGGCCTGAAAAAAAAACTTTCATCATCATTCACTCCATCACTGTCTTGCCAGAGGGTGCTTTCACTACAGTTATAAAACTGCAACATTAAACCCCTCCTTCAGAGTGCAGACACTGTACTTCCCATCTCCAGGACTCAAGTCCGGCCTGCCGTTTCCTGAATCCCTTCATAAATGTTACTTGCTCACACTCCAACAGCACGTCAAGTATTAAAACCATTTGTCTCATTCACTCCTATCAAATACGCCACACATGCTTGTTGGAAGTCCAAGCCCTCGCACACAAAACCTTTACCCCCTCCCTCCAACCTTTCCTAGGCCGAACCCTACCCCTGTCTTCCTCCACTACAGATTTATACACTCGAAGTCATTCTGTCTCGTTCCATTCTTCTACATGTCCGAACCACCAACAACCCTCCTCAGCTCTCTGGATAATAGTTTTGGTAATCCCGCACCTCCTCCTAATTTCCAAACTTCAATTCTCTGCATTATATTCACACCACACATTGACCTCAGACATGACATCTCCACTGCCTCCAGCCTTCTCCCCATTGCAACATTCATCACCCATGCTTCACACCCATATAAGAGTGTTGGTATAACTATACTTCATACATTCCTCTTACTTCCATGGACAAGGTTCTTTGTCTCCACAGACTCTGAAGTGCTCCACTCACCCTTTTCCCTCATCAATTCTATGATTCACCTCATCCTTCATAGATCCATCTGCTGACATGTCCACTCCCAAATATCTGAATACATTCACCTCCTCCATACTCTCTCCCTCCAATCTGATATCCAATCTTTCGTCACCTAATCATTTTGTTATCCTCATCACCTTACTCTTTCCTATATTCACTTTCAATTTTCTTCTTTTACACACCCTACCAAATTCATCCACCAGCCTCTGCAACTTCTCTTCAGAATCTCCCAAAAGCACAGTGTCATCAGCAAAAAGCAACTGTGACATCTCCACTTTGTATTTGATTCTTTATCTTTTAACCCCACACCTCTTGCCAAGACCCCGCATTGACTTCTCTTACAACCCCATCTATAAATATATTGAACAACCACGGTTACATCACACATCCTTGTCTAACCATACTGGAATATCCTCCCTCCTTACTCCATGCAAGGTTCTTTCTCCTACAGACTCTCAGTGCTCTTACCACCTCTTTCCATCACCCACATCTATGAATTCCCCCATCCCTTCATAGCCTTCCAAAATCTAAGTCCACCCCTTACCTATCGAATACTTCACCTCTCCATATTCTCACTGTATCACTTGGTCACCAATCACTTTTTAGTTTCCTCATCCCTTCTTCTTATCCTTAATTAAAAAAAAAAAAAAAAAAAAAAAAAAAGCAACTGTGACAACTCCCACTTTGTATTTGATTCTTATCTTTTAACCCCACACCTCTTGCCAAGACCCTCGCATTGACTTCTCTTACAACCCCATCTATAAATATATTGAACAACCACGGTTACATCACACATCCTTGTCTAAGGCCCACTTTTACTGGGAAATTGTCCCCCTCCCTCCTACACACTCTAACCTGAGCCTCACTATCCTCATAAAAACTCTTCACTGCTTTCAGTTACCTACCTCCTATTCCATACATCTGCAACATCTGCCACATTGCCCCCCTATCCACCCTATCATACGCCTTTTCCAAATCCATAAAGGCCACAAAAACCTCTTTACCTTTATCCAAATACTGTTCACCTATATGTTTCACTGTAAGCACTTGGTCTACACACCCCCTACCTTTCTTAAAGCCCCCTTGTTCATCTGCTATCCTGCTTTCTGTCTTACTCTTAATTCTTTCAATAATAACTCTACCATACACTTTACCAAGTACACTCAACAGACTTCTTTCTTTCTTTCAACACGTCGGCCGTTTCCCACCAAAGCGGGGTGGCCCAAAAGGAAAAACGAAAGTTTCTCCTTTTACATTTAGTAATATATACAGGAGAAGGGGTTACTAGCCCCTTGCTCCCGGCATTTTAGTCGCCTCTTACGACACGCATGGCTTACGGAGGAAGAATTCTATTCCACTTCCCCATGGAGACTCAACAGACTTATTCCCCTATAATTTTTGCACTCTCTTTTGTCCCCTTTGCCTTTATACATGCTCTCTGCCAATACCCTCTTCCATACATTTATTAAATAATAGCACCAACCACTCCAAAACTATATCCCCACCTGCTTTTAACATTTCTATCTTTATCCCATCAATCCCAGCTGCCTTACCCCCTTTCATTCTACCCACTGCCTCACAAACTTTCCCACACCACAACTGGCTCTTCCACACTCCTACAAGATGTTATTCCTCCTTGCCCTATACACGAAATCACAGCTTCCCTGTCTTCATCAACATTTAACAACTCCTCAAAATATTCCCTCCATCTTCCCGATACCTCTAACTATCCATTTAATAACTCTCCTCGCCTATTTTTAACTGTCAAATCCATTTGTTCCCTGGGCTTCCTCAACTTATTAATCTCACTCCAAAACTTTTTCTTATTTTCAACAAAATTTGTTGATAACATCTCACCCACTCTCTCATTTGCTACAAAAAAAGGACCTAATTAAATCAGCAATTACAGTGAAAAATGGAGTATACATCAACGAGTGCCTAACCAGGAAACGTCAAAACCTTCTATTTAGGTTGAGAAAACTTAAACTGGAGAACAAAATCCATCAGTGCTTCGCTCGTGATGGGAAAATACTAGTTCGAAAAGTATCAACAGGTCAGCAATTTTCTATATCTAACGAACGTGATCTCACCAACTTCCTTAGACAAGCTGACATTACCATTACTGATTAGCCTATTGTCCTCAACACATAATATACGTGTGGTGTATTAGTGTATGTTACTACTACATTGTGAAATTTTTGTACTAACTTTACTAGCTAGTACCAACTACCTCATACACAATGTACTTCTTTTTTAGTGCTATTACTTGCTTGAACTTTATAATATAAATCAAATCTTGCTTCTAAGTTAATTTTATATCATATTTACTATCTGTCCATTTAATTTAATCCCCATTTGTATATTCTCTCGAAATAGTTCCCAACAAATCATTACCTAGTAGTGCCTTTTATCCAATAACTCCTTTACTTGAAGCTTTAAAAGATAATTAAGGTGCTAATTCTGGTGCTAAAGTGTTTTACTCTTTTTATTTACTATTATATTCCCTAAAGTATTAACTCTCATTGTTTACTATTATATTCCCTAGTTTTTATTTAAAAAAAAAAAATAACTGCCACAGTTCTTATATTAATTTGTATTATAATAATTAAGGTGCTAACTCAGGTACTAATTTACTTTACTTTCATTGTTTGCTATTATTTTCCCTAGCTCCTTTATTCCCAGCTTTAGTAAAATTACCCAAATTCACGTGCCAAGAACTCTGTCAAATATCTTATATCTCTGTAAACAATTATTAAAAAATTGTAATAATCCAATAGTTACTAAGAATTTAATCTAGTACCATATTATTAAGTTTAGTATTATCTATTATTCTCAGGTCTAGTTATAGAATCACATCAAATCTTATGATTACAGGAATTGATCCTGATATCAACCTATTATTAAATGACTTACATGATTCCAACAGCAACTGCAACTATTACACAGCAGATCAAGCAAAGACATTACTCAGAGCCAACAATAACATAACTATCTTCAATTACAATGTTAAATCTTTGAGCAAACATTATGATGACCTCACAGCACTACTCCAATTCCTCCAGACCAATATGTCAATCATCACACTCACTGAGACCTGGCTAAAGCCTGATACTACAGATGTCTATGCCATCCCAGGTTACACAGCCATTCACAACTGTAGGACAGATCAGCGAGGGGGTGGAATAGCTATATATTACTCAGATCAACTTGAATGTATCAATAACTCTTGCATAAGGGATGAGCATGGAAAATATATTATAGCTAAATTTAAATCAAAAGACCTGCAAAAACCCCTCACAGTGATAAACATCTACAGATTACCACAGTCAAATATTCACCATTTTAGTGAAAAACTAGGTAACCTGATAACTGATGCACACATGAACAAAGACCATTTGCTGCTCACAGGAGATTTCAATATAAATCTCCTACATGACCAGGACCCACAAGTAACAGAATTCACAAACACTATGAGCAACTGCTTGTTACTACTAACAATATCAAAACCTACAAGAATCTCCGAGACTAGTACCTCATTACTAGACCACATCTGGACTAATACTATATCCCCTCTAAAATCAGGCATAATCACAGACAACACCACAGACCACTATCCGACCTTTCTCATAACTAACCTTGGTAAACTGCCCCTTGATATTACAAAAGTTACCTTCAGACTACATAACGAGTCAGCTGTAAATAACTTTATAACAGCTATGATTAACATTGACTGGCATAATGAGTTAGAAACATATACAGATACTAATGAATGCATCAAGAATTTCCTTAACAAAACCCACCACCTCTATAACAAACATTGCCCTAAAAAAACTAAACAGATCACAGCTAAGAGACTTAACAATCCCTGGCTAACACCAAGCATCCCTAAATCCATTAACAAAAGGCACCAATATGAAAAACAATACAGAAGGGGTCTAATAACCAGAGAACAATCCAAACGCTACTCATCAATCCTTACCAGCCTGATAAGAAGATCAAAAAAATTGTATTATGAGAACAGACTCCAGAATATAAAAGGTGATATGAAAAAGACCTGGAAGACCCTATCTGCAATTCTAGGAAATAATAAGATAGCAAAAAACAACACAATCAAATTATCAAAAGCAGATGAACCCCTACTCTCACCTACTGAGACAGCAAACAGACTTAATGTTTTCTTTTCCACCATAGGAAAGAATCTAGCGAGTAAAATCCCAAGCTCAAACACCCGTCCAACAGACTACTTCACAAACACCTACCCTAATACGCTATTCCTAGCTCCTACCAACCCAATTGAAGTCTCGCTCATAATCAACACCCTTAAAAACAAGGCAGGAGACATAAACAGCTTACTAACTTTTATGTACAAAAAAGCTTCACAGGTACTGTCACCAATTATAGCAACACTATTCAATAAATCCATTGAAGCCTCTACCTTTCCATCAATTCTCAAAATAGCTAGGGTCACCCTGATTCACAAAGGAGGTGCTCAAACAGACCTGAATAATTATAGACCAATTTCTAACTTACCATTGCTTTCTAAAATCTTCGAAAAATTAATTCATAGACAAATCTATTCCTACCTCGTCTCACACAATGTACTCAACCCCTGTCAATTTGGATTCAGGACTAACAAGAGCACAAACGATGCTATTATGCACATTTTTTTTTTTTTTTTTTCAACAAGTCGGCCGTCTCCCACCGAGGCAGGGTGACCCAAAAAGAAAGAAAATCCCCAAAAAGAAAAAACTTTCATCATCATTCAACACTTTCACCACACTCATACATAATCACTGTCTTTGCAGAGCAGCTCAGATACTACAGCTGAGAAAAGTCCCTCACAGCTGTCACTATCTCAGACCCCTCCTTTAAAGTGCAGGCATTGTACTTCCCATTTCAGGACTCAAGTCCAACTAAATCAATTAACTGGTTTCCTGAATCCTTCACACAATGTTACCCTGCTCACACTCCAACAGATCGTCATGTCCCAAAACCATTCGTCTCCATTCACTCCTATCTAACACGCTCACACATGCTTGCTGGAAGTCCAAGCCCTCGCCCACAAAACCTCCTTTACCCCTTCCCTCCAACCTTTTCTAGGACGACCCTACCCCGCCTTCCTTCCCTACAGATTTATACGCTCTCCAAGTCATTCTACTTTGATCCATTCTCTCTAAATGACCAAACCACCTCAACAACCCCTCTTCAGCCCTCTGACAAATACTTTTAGTAACTCCACACCTTCTCCTAATTTCCACATTCCGAATTTTCTGCATAATATTTACACCACACATTGCCCTTAGACAGGACATCTCCACTGCCTCCAGCCTCCTCCTCGCTGCAGCATTTGCAACCCATGCTTCACACCCATAAAGAGTGTTGGTACCACTATACTTTCGTACATTCCCTTCTTTGCCTCCATGGATAACGTTTTTGTCTCCACAGATACCTCAATGCACCACTCACCTTTTTCCTTCATCAATTCTATGGTTAACCTCATCCTTCATAAACCCATCTGCTGACACATCAACTCCCAAATATCTGAAAACATTTACTTCTTCCATAATCCCTCTCTCCAATGTGATATCCAATTTTTCTTTATTTAAATCGTTTGATACCCTCATCACCTTACTCTTATCTATGTTCACTTTTAACTTTCTACCTTTACACACCTTTACAACACCTTTACACATGTTGGAGTTAATATATACCGCACTTGAGAAGAAAGAAGTCCCACTGGGAATCTTCATTGATCTACGCAAAGCTTTTGATACAGTCGACCATGATTTACTGCTCACAAAATTAGCACATTATGGTATAAGGGGGCACCCACTCAACTACCTAAAGTCATACCTCACCAACAGAAGCCAATATGTGTACACAAATGGAGCGAACTCTTCCACACAACAAATTACAGTCGGAGTCCCTCAAGGAAGTGTCCTGGGGCCACTCCTATTCCTCATTTACATAAATGACCTACCGAATGCATCACAACTACTCAAACCCATTTTATTTGCAGATGACACAACATATGTCTTCTCTCACCCAAATCCAGTTATACTGGCCAACACTGTTAATGCCGAATTACAGAAAATATCAACATGGATGACGACAAACAAGCTTACTCTCAATACTGACAAGACCTACTTCATACAGTTTGGAAGCAAAGCCACAAATGTTCCACTTAACATAACGCTCAATGGTACACCCATCACAAGACTCACAGAGGGAAAATTCCTAGGAATCCACCTTGACAGTAGCCTTAAATTCCAAACACACATACAACAAATTTCCAAGAAAATCTCGAAGACAGTAGGCATATTATCAAAGATACGCTATTATGTACCACAATCAGCTCTCCTTGCACTATATCATTCACTTATCTACCCGTATCTCACTTATGGAATCTGTGCATGGGGATCAACAACATTAAATCACCTTAGACCACTCATAACACAACAAAAGGCCGCAGTCAGAATGATAACAAATTCCCACTCTAGACAGCATACTCCACCAATATTCAGAAGTCTAAAACTACTCACCGTAAAGAACATTCATACTTACACCTGTGGCTACTACATATATAAAACTTTACACTCTAATATAAACCCTCAGCTCAAAATTCTCCTCACCAACTTTAATAGGACCCATGACCACAACACAAGACACAGATCACTTTCTGATATACCCCGTGTTCATATCAACCTATGTAAAAATTCTATGCACATAAAGGGCCCCAGAATCTGGAATTCATTACCAGTAAATATTAAGATAATCTTGTCTGAAAATCAATTTAAGACTCAACTCAAAAACCACCTACTCACCCAAAACTAAATGATCATACGATAAACTACTTTGAAAAATGTTCATTATTACCTTCCTATACGATAATCTCAATTTTTAATAATATGTTACTATTATGTTACCCCCTACTCAATCAAAACTAAATACTCATATTATAAGTTAATGTCAAAAATGCTCAATGTTATTTTCTTTAAGATAATCTCAATTCCATATTACCATTCGAGAATCTAAACACCTGTAACAATCTAATATCATCATATAATAATTTAAACAGTACAATTTCATCATATTGTAATTTTGAAAACAATTTTTAACTAGAATAAACTCAATAAATTTCTCTAATATTAAATACATAGTTTTAAGTTACTAGATTTAGCTGCCCTAATGCCATAGCATGTCAGTGGCTCTCCTTGCATTCAATTTACATTGTAATTACCAATACCTATGTAATCTGTAATCTGCAAAGAAATAAAATTTACTTTACTTTACTTTACTACTTTTACATTGCTTCACCACTCTCTTAACCTCTCTTTTTCTCTCCATATACTCTTCCCTCCTTGCATCACTTCTACTTTGTAAAACCTCTCATATGCTAACTTTTTCTCCTTACTACTCTCTTTCATCATCATTCCACCAATCGCTTTCTTCCCTCCGCACCCACTCGCCTGTAACCACAAACTTCTGCTGAACACTCTAACATTACATTTTTAAATCTACCCCATACATCTTCGACCCCATTGCCTACACACTCACTAACTCATCTATCCTCCAATAGTTGTTTATATCTTACCCTAACTGCCTCCTCTTTTAGTTTATAAACCTTCACCTCTCTCTTACTTACTACTTCTATTTTCCTTGTATCCCATCTACCTTTACTCCCACTACAGCTATAACTAAAAGTGATCTGATGTATCTGTGGCCCCTCTATAAACATGTACATCCTGAAGTTTACTCAACAGTCTTTATCTACCAATCGTAGTCCAACAAACTACTGTCATTTCACCCTACATCATATCTTGTATACTTATTTATCCTCTTTTTCTTAAAATATGTATTACCTATAACTAAACCCCTTTCTATACAAAGTTCAATCAAAGGGCTCCCATTATCATTTACACCTGGCATCCCAAACTTACCTACCACACCCTCTCTACATGTTTCTCCTACTTTAGCATTTAGGTCCCCTACCACATTACTTCTCTCACTTTGTTCAAAAGTTCCTATACATTCGCTAACATCTCCCAAAATCTTTCTCTCTTTCTACACTCCTCTCTTCTCCAGGTCATACACGCTTATTGTGACCCATTTTTCGCATCCTACCCTTATTTTAATCCACATAAATCCTTTCAGTTCTTTCTTTCTTTCAACACGTGGGCCATTTCCCACTGAGCGGGTGGCCCAAAAGGAAAACGAAAGTTTCTCCTTTACATTTAGTAATATATACAGGCATTTTAGTCGCCTCTTACGACACGCATGGCTTACGGAGGAAGAATTCTGTTCCACTTCCCCATTGAGAAAACCTTTCAGTTGGTAGCAGCAAATCCAAGTGATATTCATGATTAAGGTTTAAGTAAAAGTGTGATCATTTTTTTATACCTCAACAACAGTCTCTTGCCATGGCAGGGTGACCAAAAAACATTCACCAGCATTCATTCATTCTATTGCTCTCTTGCCATAAATGTGCTGACATCACAATTCAGAATATCCTCTGACTGCAACATCTTTACCCCTCCTTCAGATTGCAGGTACTGCCCTTCCCACCTCCAGATTCAAGTCTGACTAACCACTTTCTCTGAATCCCTTCATGAATGCTACCTTGCTCACATTTCAACAGCACATTCATTAAAAATCACCAATCTCCATTCACCCCTATCAGACATGCTCACACAAGCTTACTAAATGCTCAGGCCCCTAAAACTTAGTCTCTACCCCCTCCAACTGTTCCTGGGATGACCCATACCCCTTCTCCTTTCCACCTTAGTCATTCTATCCTTCACCATCTTCTCTACATGCCAAAAACACCTCAAGCCCTCTGAATTATACCCTTGGTCACCCCCACATTGCCTTTTAATTTCTACACTCTGAATTCTCTGTTTTAGTCACACCAGATATTGCTCTCAAACATGATGTTCTCCACTGCCTCTAGGCCTCCTTGTTGCAGTGTTCACAACCCATACCTTAAACTCATATAAAAGTGTTGGAACCACTATTCTCCAGTACATTCCCTGTTTATTTTTACCTTAGATAAACTTTTTCTTTCCACAGATGCCTCAGCACACCATCCACCTTTCCCCTTCCCTCATCTATTTTATGGTTCACCTCTTCTTTCATAGACCCATCTGCGGGAAATGTCTACTCCCAAATATCTAAATACTTCTAAGTACATCCACTTTACTTTTGTCTAGGGTTAAATTATAATTAAGAATTGAACGTCAAATACATCCATCCAGAAATCCATAAAAGTTTTTTTTTATCACGCCAATCGATCCCATTAATCCCATAATTTATACAGGAGAAGGGGTTACTAGCCCTTCCGGCATTTCAGTCGTTTTTACAACATGCATGGCTTACGGAGGAAAAATTCTTTTCCACTTCCCCATGTAGATAAGATGAAATAAAGAACATAACCATCTCGCTCGAAAATGTGACAAAGTCCCAAAATTGACTGTGTAATATTTACAAGTAGTATTTTATGGAGAACCTTGTCCATGACACCTGCACTGGCTGACTGACTGAATCAAGTGAGCATAGAAGGAGGGAGTATCCCATAACCCTGGTGTCCTGTGGTCTGGTAGGTAGTGCTGTCATCTTGCACACTGAGTGTCCATGGTTCAGATGGAGTATCACATAACCCTGGTGTCCTGTGGTCTGGTAGGTAGTGCTGTCATCTTGCACACTGAGTGTCCATGGTTCAGAGGGAGTATCACATAACCCTGGTGTTCTGTGGTCTGGTAGGTAGTGCTCTCATCTTGCACACTGAGTGTCCATGGTTCAGAGGGAGTATCACATAACCCTGTGTTCTGTGGTCTGGTAGGCAGTGCTCTCATCTCACACACTGAGTGTCCATGGTTCAATCCCCAGCTGGGTGGAAACATTGGGCATGTTTCTTTCACACGCTGTCCTCATTCATCTAGCAAGCAAGTACGTAATAGGTACCTGGGTATTAGTCGACTGTTGAGGGTTACATCCAGGGGACAAGATTGAAGGACCACAGTGGAAATAAAGCAGACAGTCTTCGATGATGCACTGACTTTCTTGGGTTATCCTGGGTGGCTAACCCTCTGGGGTTAAAAATACGAACAGAATCTTATCTTATTTCTTATCTTGACATTGTGCCAGCAGGATAATCAATTCATTGACTGGTAATTACACACTGATAATGTAAGACTATTCATAAAAATAATGCTATTAAATGTTAAGAAATTATGACTCTTTTGTAAACATTGGCCATCTCCCATCGAGGCAGGATGACCGAAAGAAGAAACAAAAAGTGTTTCTCCTTTTACATTTAGTAATTTATACAGGAGAAGGGGTTACTAGCCCCTTGCTCCTGGCATTTTAATTGCCTCTATGACTCATGACTTATGGAGGAAGGATTCTTCTCCACTTCCCATGGAGAATAATTTATTTTATTAGCCAACATCATCCTAGTTTTGAATGGCAATAAGGAAATGGTTTGTATACATTTGCCCTAACACAACATAACAAATAAGTCTATACTGATACCAAAATATATACAGAAAACACATTTACAAAAATGTAGGAATATAGAGAAATTATGTACAGTGGTACCCCGAGTTTCGTACAGCTCCCAACTCAAACAATTATGCAAGTGTATTATTGTAAGTGCTTTTGTTGGTATTTTTGGGGGTCTGAAATGGACTAATCTAATTTACATTATTCCTTATGGGAACAAATTCATTAAACGCCCTCAAACAACCTTCTTTTGTTAATTGGACCCCTCCTAACGACAAATTCACAGAACCTTAAGTCCACTGACAATTTCTTCAGAAATAATGTCCTGGGTCTTTTCAGACCCCAACCTTCCAACACTTACAAAATCAGGACCCCGAGTTCGAAAATTCCTCCTGAAGTCTGCCAATGCCATTACCGACAATTTATCCCAAGGAAAAATTCCTAAGGTTAGTCTATTTCAGACCCCAAAAATATTTTTCCACAACCCTTACAATATTATACTTACATAAATTACTATTTGGGTTTGCCGGGGTCCACTGATTATACTTACAAATTGTCGATTTCGGGGGCTCATCAGGGGGTCCACTGTATTATATAAATCAATTACTAGTGTTATATAAGGTACCATGTACATAACGAGGAGTTGCAGACATTTCTATGCTTTAGCTTTCTTTTCTGCAAAAGGGAAGGAAAATTTCCCTACTTTCTGCAAGAGAAGGTTGATGAATTGATACAGCCTTCAACCTCCTCTTGTAGAAAAGAGACAGTTGAAGGCAGAGGAAAATATCTTACCTGTTATATCATATAAACTGGTTTGAGTTTCTTTTTTTTCTTGAAGACCAGTCTGATGGCCTGTTCAAACAGGGTGTTCCTGCTACATAGCTATACAGTCTGGTTTATCCGGCACTTTTGAATGGGGTTTAGCCTGGTTTATTCTTAGACTTCCCACTTGTTCTGGCAGTATTTCTGAACTTCTTAGTAGGTTAACAATCTTAGGTTAAGAATATTGATCATTGGTGAATATTATGAAAGAAAAAAGGGATAAATTAATTAGTAAATGGTGTGGTGATAAGAAATGGTTTTAAATTTTGGTCATGTAGAAGAATGGAGCAAAGTGGTTATTAAGAGGGGTATCTAAATGTAGACCATAGAAAGACAGAAAATTTTTATTTTGAAACACATCAGCAGGAACAAAAAAAAAAAAAGAAACTTTTTTTTTTAACCAACCGCTGTATCCCACCAAAACAGGGTGACCTAAAAGAAAAACAAAAGTTTTTTTTTTAAATTTAGTAATTTTTTTTTTTTTTACAGTTAGAATTTTCTTTTTTTTTTACATTTATTTATACGGAAAGAGGTTACTATTGCTCCTGGCATTTGACACAAACACAGAGGAAGGATTTTCTCCACTTCCCCTGGACAATTTTATACTTGGAAAATTTTGTTTGAAAAATAATTGAAATTTAATATTTGGGAAAGTGAGAATACATAGATATTTTACTGGTGTGTCATTAATGGTTGCATTCGTTATGTGTCGACCTCAGCCTCAGTGTTAGTTCTATGATTATACATATAGTATCATATTGGAGAAACTTGAAATTGTTATAATGTCCTGAGATTTTCGTATTTTCATTTATAAAAAGCAGGACATTTCGTGTATATTTTTAATATTATGCAGAAAATTGAATGGGAAATTAGGAAAGGTGGGGTTACTAAAAATATTTGTCAGAGGGCTGAAGAGGGTTTTGAGGTGGTTTGGTCATTTAAGAAATGGATCAAGTAGAATGACTTGGAGAGCTATAAATCTGTAGGGAAGGAAGGCGGGGTAGGGTCGTCCAGGGTTGGAGGGAAGGGTAAAGGAGGTATTGTGGGCGAGGGTTGGACTTCCAGCAAGCATGTGTGAGCGAGATAGGAGTGAATGGGACGAATGGTTTTTTGGGACATGACGTCTTTTTGGATGTGAGCAGGGTAACATTTTGTGAAGGATTAGGCCAAATTGATTTAATGGACTTGAGTCCTGGAAATGGGGTACAATGCCTGCACGGAGGGGTCTGGGACAATTCTCCTTCGATCTGAGCTCCTCTGCAAAGACAGTGATTATGTATGAGTGTGGTGAAAGTGTTGAATGATGATAGTATTTTCTTTTTGGGGATTTTCTTTCTTTTGGGTCACCCTGCCTTTGGGAGACGGCCACTTGTTGAAAAAAAAAAAAAATAAAGAAAAGGGATTTTATTTATCTTATATAAGTGCTTATTCATGTTTAAAAATACTTTGAGCCATTTGATATAAATAGAAGTGGTATGAAAATAATGACAATGTATACTTTTGGTTGTTGATATTTTTGATTCCCTTATATATTACTGTAATTTATAAGAATTAGAATACAGTGGTACCTCTGCTTACGACGCTCCCAACCGAACAATTATGTAAGTGTATTTTTGTAGGTGTTTTGTAAGTGTATTTTTGGGGGTCTAAAATGGATTAATCTAATTTTCATTTTTCTTTGGGAAAAAATTCTTGGTATCCACTTGAATGGCTGAAATTAATTAAGTTAACTCAAGGTACCATTATATGCATACTGTGAGTGAATAGACCAGTGGTTTTAACCCAAACTGTCCACCGTAGATATCGTTCACTTGTTACGCAAAAACGTAATCAACGTTTTATTTTCATTCCTTCAAATTTAGTGCGATAGGCCTGGTGCCAGACATGAGAGAATAGGTCTGCACCCTCAGTTTGGGAGTATTAAAAAAATCTGGGACCCTTGGTACCTGTGGGAGCACTAGTTCAATTAGTGAGTAGAACAAATAGTGTTGCAAACACCAGGGATTCACTGATGTCATGTGGCAAACACACCCCTTATAAAAGGAAAGTAAAAAAGGTTAGATAAATACATTAGTGGCTGTGGGGGGGTGTGAGTTGGACTTGACTAGCGTGCTACTAGGTCATGTGTCTCCTTCCTTCAGAGGATGTGACCTGACTAGGTGGGTCATTGTTCTAAGCTGGGGGTGACATGGACCTGCCTTGCATGGGAGTGGCCTTCTGCAGTGTTCCTTCTTTTTATGTTCTTTGTTTGGAAAGGGAATGATGATGAAATTTTTTTTTTTTTGGGATTTTCTTTTTTTTTGGGTCACCCGCCTCGGTGGGAGCGGCCACTTGTTGAAAAAAAAAAAAAAAAAAAAGTCGGCAGGCTGGCTTTTGCTGTCTCTGGCTGTCTTCTGTCTATATCTGTCTATATTCTGTCTATATCTATCTGTCTATTTTCCCCTTTATATCTATTGTCTATATATCTGTCTATATCTATCTGTCATATATCTGTCTATCTATATATCTGTAATATCTCTCTTTTCTCTCTACATTAACATGTACAGTTATTATACATTGGTAAATTACCCAGGAAAACCCCAAAAAAATTCAGGCAAGTGCTATACAATGCTTGTGATTAAACATAATAACATGACTGGAAGAATATCATAGTCACCTGACGGTGAATACCTGTTGGTTTGAGCCCATCTGGACTAAGACAAGCAGAGGAAAGACACCACACAGGCAGACAGAAGACAGATAAGCAGGCTAGACAGACAGACGAGACAGACAGACAGACAGACAGTGGAAACAAAGAGAGGGTTCCTGTCCATTATCAATGTCATTGGGCTGTCAGTGTTTCTGACATTTGTCATAACACCATTCTTCAAGGAGTTTCATTATACTCCAGGCACACAGGCAGACAGAAAGACAAAGCAGAGCTAGACAAAATAGACAGACAGATGACCAGACAGATAAATAGACAGACAGATAGATAGACAGACAGACAGATAGATAGATAGACAGACAGACAGACAGTGAAAACAAAGGGGGGTTTTCCCTGCACCATTCATTCATCAATGTCCTGCCTTATCAGTAGTTATCGAAATTGTAAAACCATTCTTCAGGAGTTTTATATATCCAATGTCAAAACATTGTGGGATCTATAAATACTTTATATAATTATAGACAATAGTAAATGACCAAGGGGTGAAAATGTTCACCTGTTGGTGTGATTGTGACTATTTGGTACTATTTCAGTACCTAATATTATGTTAGAACAAAGATTGGCTTAAATCACAAGAACTATTATAAATTGTAATTATCAGAACTAAAATTATATAAATTTAAATAAAAACTAGAAAAAAGTACAGTATATCGGCAATACTTCTGAAAAGCCGGACTTGATGTTCCCAGGTGACATCGCACCACCTTTCGGGCTTATATTCTGAGAACCCCCTAAAAAAATTTTACCTATATTTTTATAAAAATGCCCCTTCATTTAAAAAAAAAAATGATTTTTTTCAAAATACAGTGGTACCTCGAGTTACGATGGTCCCCAAAATCGCCCTTTTATGCAAGTTTATTTTTTAAATGCTTTTGTAAGTATATTTTTGGGGTGTAAAAGGACTAGTCTATTTTACATTATTCCTTATGGGGATAAATTCGTTTGGTAATGGCACTTGAACAGCATTCTCGAACGAAAAATATCGTAACTCGAGGTACCACTGTATTTGGAGAGTACGCAAGTGAACGTAGATCTACATGTGGACAGTTTAAGGGTTAATGTAAGGGCTTGTGGTTTGTGAGCAAGTAACTTTTATGAAGGGGATTCAGGAAACCAGTTAGCTGGACTTTACTCTTGGAGGTGGGAAGAGTAGTGCCTGCACTCTGAAGGAGGGGAGGTGGGGATGTTGCAGTTGGAGAATAATCTGGAATGTAAGTCAACCCCACTTCTGGAAAAATCAGTTGAATGAATTATGGGGAACAAGATTCCTTCTTTGGGTCACCTGCCCTGGGGGAGATGGTCAGTTTAGGTGAAAAACTTTTACTGTTAAGCTTTGTTCCATAGAATGAATATTTTAAATTTGTACATATTTTCAGTCTGTGTTTGATGCACTGTGTCCTGTGAAACTGTGAGATCTCGTCGGCGATTGTGTGTAGTCTTAGTTACACAAGCGACCCAGCACATGATCCTAGCCGAGCAGCATTGCGAGATATGCAACTGGTGACCAGGCAAGAGAGAATCGTGTGCGATATACTTATCTTTTCAGAAGAAGCAAGTAGAGTTTATGAATGCTCTTACTGCTGGTAAGTACTAATATTGCCTGTGAATGATTTTTTAACATACCAGCTATATCCCCCCGTCTTGCCAGAAGTGTGCTGATATAAGTGCTCAGATGCTCCTCCAAACTGCAATATCTCCACCCCTCCCTTTAGAGTGAGGCACTCTACTTCCCACCTCCAGGATTCACATCTGGTTAACTGGTTTCCCTGAATTCCTTCATAAATGTTACCTTGCTCTGACTCCAACAGCACGTCAAATCATAAATACCACTTGCCTCTACTCATTCCTATCTCGTGCTTACACATGTCTGTTGGATGTCAAGCCCTCCATACAAAACCTTTTATTCCCTTCCTCCTACCTTTCCTCTTCCCTTTACACACATTTATACACCCTCCAAAGTCATCCTATTTTGCTCCATCCTCTCTAAATGTCAAACCACCTCAATAACCCTTCTGGTCCTCTACATAATACTTGTAATAACCCACAACTGACCTAATGTCCAATCTACAAATTCTTTTTTTTTAAACATGGTATACGAGTAGGTTGATAGACAGCAACCACCCAGGGGTACTACGTCCTGCCAGGTGACTGTGAAACAGAAACCTGAAACTGTTTTACATGATGGTAGGATTGCTGGTTCTTTTTCTGTCTCATAAACATGGGATAACAAGGGATATCTAGCTACTTCTACTTACACTTTGGTTTACCTACACGGCATGCACATGCATATGTATACATACACACCTGGTTTTTTTTTTTTTCTTGATAGCTTTGTTCTTTTTTTTTTCTCTATTTCCTGGGAAGTGGAAAAAAATCTTTCCTCCGAAGCCATGCGTGTGTAGGGGGAAAATAAAATCCGGGGGGGCAAGGGCAGTAACCCCTTCTCCCGACACATTTCAAAAAAGAAGAAGAAAAACTTTTTAAAACTGGGTTGTTTGAATGTGGTGGATGAGTGCAGATGAAAAAAAAAGAGATGATTGCTGATGTTATGAATGAAAAAAAGTTGGATGTCCGGCCCCAGCGAAACAAACAAGGGAGTAGGAAGTTTCAGGGGGGGAGAAATAAATGGGATTAAGTCGGAGTATCTGAAAGTTAGAGCTAAGGAAGGGGTAGCAATAATTTTAAAAGGCCCAGTTTGGGAAGGAAGGGGGAAATATAAATGTTAAATTAAAAAGGTTATGGGTTAAAAAAAAGGGCCAAATGCAAAAGTGGGTCATAATAAGCGGTATGCACCTGGAGAAGAGGGAGTGTAGGGAAAAGAGTTTGGGGGTTTTAAGCAATGTATAGGAATTTTGAACTAAGTGAAAAAAGTAATTGGGTGGGGACCTAAATCAAATGGAGAAACATGTAGGGGGGTGGGTAGGTAATTTGGGGGGTGCCAGGTGTATATGATAATGGGAGCTTTTGATTAAACTTTGTATAAAAGGGTTTAGTTATAGGTAATACATTTTTTAAAAAAAAAGAGGATAAATAAGTATACAAGATATGATGGGGGGCGTAATGACAGTAGTTTGTTGGACTACGTATTGGTAGAAAAAAAGACTGTTGATGATTCAGGATGTACATGTTTATAGGGGCCACAGATTATCGATCACTTTTTAGTTATGGCTACAGGGGAGTAAAAGGTAATGTGATACAAGGAAAAAAAAAACGTAAGTAAGAGAGAGGTGAAGGTTTATAAACAAAAAGGGAGGCAGTTAGGGTAAGATATAAACAACTATTGGAAGATAGATGGGTGGAGGGTAGGCAATGGGGTCGAAGATGTATGGGGTAGTTTAAAAATGAAATTTAAGTGTTAAAGAAGTTTGTGGTTACAGGCGAGTGGGGCGGGGGGGAAGAAGAGGTTGGTGGAATGATGAGAAAGAGAGTAAAAAGGGAAAAAAAAAGAGATATGAGGGGTTTTTTAAAAAAGTAGAAATGATGAAAGGAGGGAAGAGTATATGGAGAGAAAAAGGGGTTAAAGGGTGGTGAAGCAATGAAAAAAGGGGCAAATGAAATGGGTGAGATTTTAAAATTTTTTTAAAAAATAAAAAAGGGGTTTTTGGAGTGAGTTAAAAGTTGAGGAAGCCTAGGGAAGAACTGGATTTGACATTAAAAATAGGAAGGGAGTTATTAAAGGATAGTTAAGGGGTTCGGAAGATGGGGGAAAATTTTTGAGGAGTTGTTAAATGTTGATGAAACAGGAACTGTATTTGGACAGAAGGGGGGGAATAACATCTTGTAGGAGGTGGAAGAGCCATTTGTAGTGGAGGGAAGTTGGAAAGGGAGTGGGTAGAATGAAAGGGGGAAGGCAGCTGGGATTGATGGGATAAAAAAAAGGGGAAAGGTAAAAACAGGTGGGGATATAGTTTTGGAGTGGGGTTTGGGTATTTTTTAAAGTATGGAAGGGTTAAGGTACCTAGGGGGTTTGGGAGAGAGCATGTATTGTTCCTTTGTATAAAGGAAAAGGGGGCAAAAAGAGAGTGCAAAAATTTAGGGGAAAAGTCTTTAGTGTACTTGGAAAATGTATGGTAAAGTTATTATTGAAAGTTTAAAAGTAAGACGAAAACGGGGGAGCAGATGAACAAGGGGGTTTAGGAAAAGGGGGGGGGTGTAGACCAAGTATTTTTGTGAAACATATAGGTGAAAGTATTTGGTTTAAGGGGAAAAAAAGGTTTTTTTGGATTTATGGATTTGGAAAAAGGGATATGATAGGGTGGTAGGGGGGAATGTAGATGTTGCATGTGTATGGAATGGAGGTAGGTAACTGAAAGCAGTGAAGAGTTTTTTGAGGATAGTGGGCCCCGGGTTTGAGTGTGTAGGAGGGGGGGGGACCTTTTTAGTAAAAAAGGGCCTTAGACAAGGATGTGTTATGTCCCCCGGTTGTTCAATATATTTATGGTGGGGGGTTTAAAAGATGTGAATTAGGGGCTTGGCAAGGGTGTGGGGTTAAAAAAAAAAAAGCAAATACAAAGTGGGGGGGTTTTCACAGTTGCTTTTTTTGATGAACTGTGCTTTTGGGGGGTTCTGGGGAAATTGGGGGTTTGGGGGATGAATTTGGTAGGGGTGTAAAAAAAAAAAAATTGAAAGTGAATATATTAAAAAATAAGGTATGAGGGTCAAAAATTGGTGACGAAAGATTGGTATCAGATTGGAGGGGGAGAGTATGGAGGGGGGAATGTATTCAGATATTTGGGAGTGGACATGTCCCCCAGGGGGGGTCTATGAAGGATGGGGTGAATCATAGTTTATGAGGGGAAAAAAGGGGAGTGGACCCGGAGTCTGTGGGACAAAGAACTTTGGGGTATAGTTATACCCCAAACTCTTTATGGTGTGAAGATGGGTGATGAATGTTGCAATGAGGAGGAGGCTGGAGGCAGTGGAGATGTCATGTCTGAGGTCAAAGTGTGGTGTGAATATAATGCAGAGAATTGGGTTTGGAAATTAGGAGGAGGTGCGGGATTACCAAAACTATTATCCAGAGAGCTGAGGGGGGGTTGTTTAGGGGGGGACATTGAGAGAATGGATTGAGACAGAAGCCAGAGTGTATGAATCTGTAGTGGGAGAAGGCGGGGGGAGGGGTCGGCCAGGGAAAAGGGTTTGGGGGGAGGGGGAAAAAGGGTTTTTTTGTGGGGGGGGCTTGGACTTCCGCAAAAATTGTGGTTTTGAATAGGAAGGGGAAGGAACAAATGGTTTTTTAAAAATTGACGGGTTTTTGGGGGTGAGCAAAATAACATTTATGAAGGGATTCAGGGGGAAAACCGGAGGCCCCGGTTAGTCCTGGAGATGGGAATACAGTGTCTGCACTCTGAAGGGGGGGTTAATGTTGCAGTTTTATAACTGTAGTGTAAAGCACCCTCTGGCAAAAACAGTGATGGAGGAAGATGATGAAAGTTTTTTTTTGGGGGCCCCCTCCCTTTGGGGGGGAAATGGGCCGATTTTAATAATAAAAAAAAAGGTATAAAATCAAATTGATGATCAAGACCGTACAACACTTGGGTAGCTTTATTGTTGAAACATTTCACACAAACTTCTTCAGTCAAATAAATTCATCAGGTGTAGTAGTGAAATAAAGATGATTAATCAGTCCATCAACCTTGGGGGGAAATAGTATTTCAGGTGGTCAGTCCCTCACCTGGAGAAGAATTCAACTCCAGGGTTGGAATGCACTTTTCCCAGGCTGGGGGAGCAACCTAAAAATATATTTATGCTCATTTTTTTGGTGCTTGCTTTGCTCTTATGATGGCTTTTATTAGCATTTTTTTTTATTTATTATTTTTGCAATATTTTTAGGCATCATGGTATTTTTTCTTAATAAATGATAGTGCAAACATGTTTTTAGGCTTTTATATGACTTACAAGGGAAAAAAAAAAAGGCTGTGATTTGCTAAGATGATATTTGCTTTTGGGGGGTCTGGAAAAAGCGCATATTATTGAGGTGTGACTGTACATTAGATATATCTTTTAGAAATAATTTGAATAATTTCACTAGCCAATAAAATTTAGTTTTTATCGAATTAAGAAACCAAATTGGTTGATTTGAGCTAACAGTGACGTGCTGATCATAAATCTGAGCTTGTTTAGTCTATCACATAAGGTTTCTTGAAACCTTGATCATTATTTTGATTGTTAGATAACATGATACAGTGGTACCTCGACTACGATGGTCCCCAAACACACCTTTATGTAAGTTTATTTTTTAAATGCTTTTGTAAGTGTAATTTTGGGGGTCAAAAGGACTAGTCTATTTTACATCATTCCTTATGGGGATAAATTCGTTTTGGGAATGGCAGTTGAACAGCATTCTGGAATGAAAAATATCGTAAGTCGGTACCACTGTATATGTATGTTACCTAACAATCATGGTTGTTATATTACAAGAGATGTTAAACGTGGTGCATGCAGTCTCAAAAACCCAATGCAGTTTTCTTTATGTAATTCATTATATATATATGCATAACAAAAATAACAGAAACTTCCATACAAACATACACATCACAGTTTTCAGGCTTTATTGCTTGTATTGAGTATTGCTCTTTCATACTGGTGTCCAGCAGTAGTCGGCTGGACATCTCTTCTCCATGATGGCTATTTCTTGGTGAAATTGTTTATCTTGGGGTTCTATTTCACAAAAAATATCGAGTTCGGCAAAACTAAGTTCAGATTTGAATTCAGCATCTCAAAATTAACTGGAAATATCATTTTAAACTTGAACTTCAGTTATTTGTTCTGTGAGGTTTCTTGACCTAATATTATTGGTTGAGTCACAATACAGCCCCTCCTCACTTATCGATGTACTCGTTTTCTGACGACTTGGACTTTGATGGGCTCTCTGACCAGTATTCATACCTAAATAATGTATATTAGAGCTGATTTCCTCTGTTCTCCTTATTACAATATACAGTACACTACTGTACAAAAAATTTAAAATATACCAGAAATGTTATAAATGGTGCAAAGGTGACATTAAAACAATATCAGAGATGGCTGACACAAACCCACTTTGTGTTGAATTCATTTACTGACATGTTCTTAGGAACGGAACTCTGTCATTAAGTGAGGAGAGGCTGTATGTGAATATGATAAAAAAAATTGTTTACACTGTGTGCATTTACAGCTTTATTGTGTATTTAGGTTTAGGTTCACCTGTAGAACCCAATCACCACATAGTGATCCTGTGGCGCAGGATCAGAATCACCTGAAATATGAATGGTTGGAGGAAGGGTGGGAGGTGGAGCCAGACAAACACAACACCCGCGAAAACCCAAAACAGCCATTCAGGTTCTCCACCCAACCAGCCCGCCTTTAAACTGTCGCCAGGTAGGTGAAATGAGTCGCGCTGTATGACCCCAGTGGGTTTAGCACTTCCCCCCCTTTGTTAACTAGATTCGAACTAATAATTCATATACAAAATTTAAAGAAGCTAGTTTTATGATCACTCAATTTATACCACTGATGTCTTTTCCCCCAAAATCAGTGGAAAAAATACCATGGATAAAAGAGTTCTTTATATTTTGGTTAGTCAAAAATTTTTCAGCAGATCTTGGGTTGAAATTGAAATAGGCACACAGATTCAATAAAATACATTTGTGATTTAACATGGGAAACTAACTAAAAATTAAAAAAATGTGACTTAATAACGATCATACGAGACATTCTCCAGTAATTTCAAAGAAAAAATTTTGTCATATTAAAACTTTCAACTTAAAATCAGGTGAAGCTTTTTTTGAATGAAACCTTCTAACCTCATGCCCACTGCCTCCAATTTTCGGAGGGGTTGGGGGGGAAATGCGTGTCTGAGGGCACCGGGTGAATATAAGGGAGAATCTGATTGGGAGATTAGGGATAAGGTTTCCAAAAGATTATCCAGAGGGCAGAGAAAGGGTTGTTGAGGGGTTTGGGATATTTAGAGAGGATGAACAAATAGAATAACCTGAAGGGGCATTAAACGGGGAAGGAAGGGGGGGGGGTCATCCTGGGAAAGGTTGGAGGGAGGGGGAAGGGGGTTTTTGTATGCGAGGGGCATGGATTTGAAAGCGTGCTTGAGAAATTTAGATAGGAACAAGTGGAGATAAATGGTTTTATGACTAGACATGCATTTGAATTGTGAGAAAAGTAACTTTTATGAAGAGATTCAGGAAACCCAGTTAGCTGGATTTTTAGTCCTGGAGGTTTCAGTGCCTGCATCTGAAAGAGGGTGTGTTGATATGTTGCGTTTTAAGCTGTGGAGAATGCCCCCCAAAAGTGATGGAGTGAATGATGAGAAAGGGCTTTTTCGGTCACCCTCCCTTTGGGGGGAAATGACTGAGGGGAAAAAAAAAAAAAATTTAAAACAGTTCCCGGAATATTTTTCGTTCCAGAATGCTGTTAAATGCCATTCCCAAAAAAATTTTACCCCCTAAGGGGGAAAATTAAAACAGACTAGTCCTTTTAGATCCCAAAACACATTTAAAAAAGCATTTAAAAATAAACACATAAAAGGGCATTTGGGGACCATCGTTAACCGGGGTACCACTGTACTCAGTCTCTAATTTTAAACACCTAAAATCTACACCCTTCACTGAAATGCCCTTCCATAAAAGTACAAAATATTACTTAAGGGCCACAGTTGATTGATATACCCTTTGGGCATCCCTCATTTAACCCTTTTGGGGGTTCCCTTGTAGTTTTGAGCAGGGGGGGTGCCGTAATAACGAAATTTAGGGCCCAAATTGCGGAAATGGTAGGCCTACATATGAAAGAATGGGTCTGGTGGTCAGTGTGCGCAGTAAAAAAAAATCCTGCAGCACCGCATAAGAAAAAAATTCCAACCGTTTTTTCACTTTTATTTATGATTCTCGTTTTCTTGGTCTCATTTGAAGAATGAAGATATATTACAGAAAAAGATGATTTTGATTGTTGACAATGACAGTACGGAAATTGAGCTCAAAGTAGGAAAAAGTTTGATTTTTCCCATGTTCAAGAGAAAAAAATCAAATGCTCCAGCACATCAACTGGGGGTCAAATTCTTTACAAGGGGACTGATATTTTTATACCATTTTTACGATGATGCAGTTTTATACATAAAGTAAATCTTCTATTTTTTTAGAATAAAAATTAAAAGGAAAGAAAAAAAAAATGTAAAAGGGGCCTGAGATGTGACTAAGAACAGAGAAGATGTTATTTTTGTGCCAGGAATGTCTGCCCTTGATTTAATATTTTGAAATTGGGATTGTTTTAAATTTTGGGGGAAATTAAATTGTATTTTCTGACCATATTTTGGGAGTTGATATTATTAAAAGGGGTTTCTTTTCCAATCGAAGAAAAAAGGAGTTCTAGGAAATAGCATGATTTTAGGGACTGGAACATTGGAATTGGCCAAAAATAGGGCTCAAAGTCAGCGAAATCGCCGATGCGTAAACATCTTTCGAGACCAATAACTTCCGGAGCTAATTCCGTAAGTTTTCATTCAAATTTATAATTTTTTTGTTGTTATGATCGGAAAAAGATTGTCATTTTTAAAAAAATTTTTTTTTTTTTTTCCAAAAAAATTTTTGACCCTGAGAATGTGTTTCCGGGAAAGGGCCCGTCGACCCCCAAAGGGTTAAGGTGCTTTACTTTAGTGTTTCGCTAATACAGTGCTTTTCTATTATGTTTAGTATTATTGTGCACCTCGCTCTAAAGATGGTTTGTAGCGGTAACATGCACATCAGCTTTCCTGAGCTGAAGCAAACATCTTTTAGGTCTAGTGCTTTGCACTTAATAAATGATTGCATTCTCTTTTAACCTAACCCACTGTATTAGCGAGGTATGTCTGGTACAGTATCAGTAAATGGTTTTTCTCCACAATTTTTTTTTTTTCACTTAAGCTTGATAGTTTGTGTATGTTTATTTTTAGCATTTGTATAATGCAGTTGTTTATTTAGTAGAAATCGCTGAATCCTGGATTATATAATTATAGTTTTGTTATTAAGCAGAATAGAAAATTCTATATGCATTATTTTTGTTTTTTGCCAAACAAATTTAAATTTTGTATATACAGTGGACCCCAGTTTCGGCCATAATTCATTCCAGAAGGCTGTTCAAGTGCCATTACCGAACGAATTTTTTCCCCTTTAAAGGGAAAAAATGTAAATTAGATTAGTCCTTTCAGCCCCCCAAAAATACAAAATACAAAAGCACTTACAATATTAAACTTACAAAAATTGTTCGATTTCCAGGTGACCAAAAACTCGGGGGTCCACTATACTTGTTTTTGAATGCATGGGCAGGTCATGAACTGTATGTAGCTTATACATTTATGATTATTTTAAACCTGAATAACAGTGTGTGTATGTTTTTTTTAAAGGAAAGGGGAGAGCTCACATTTGTTTGGTAGAGACTGGTAAAGAACTGTGCATTATATAGTAAGGATTTTTTTAAAAACTGAATTGCAGTATTTTGTTTTTTTTTTTTCCATTTCTTTTTCACCATATGCATTAATAGTTTAAGATGTTTGATAGTTTATGTATGTTGTGTTCATCCCCCATTGTTTTGCTGAAGATTGATCAAGAACTGGTAGATTTCATTTTTTTTAGTACAGACCATGGGCAGTGAATACTGTACATCAGCTAGCTGGCTGGCTAGCTGATCTCATACTTTTTATGTGCTGTTGATGTTTGCATCTCGGGTTTGGCAACATTTTACTTTAAGGAAAACCCCTTTTTGAAAATCTTTATCTTTTTTTTTAAAAGTATTCACTTTGAAGTCTTTTTGATACAAAGAAAATGGTGATTTAAAAATTTTTTTTTTTTTTAACATGGCGCCCTTTTCCCACTGGGCGGGGTGAAAAAAAAAAAAAAAAAAAAAAAAAACAATCATCGTTCCCTTTTTCACCATCATTCTCATAATCACTGTCTTTGCAGAGGTGCTCAGAACGACACTTCAGATGCCCCCCCAAACAGGCAAATCCCAGACCCCCCCTTTTTTAAATTGCAGGCATTGTATTTGGGACCGGAGATGGGGAAGAATTTGGGTTTGAAGGGGGGGTGTTAAGGGCAGTTTTATAACTGTATTTAAGATCCTTTTTGGAAAAAGACAGTAGGGAGGAATGATGAGGGTTTTTTTTTTTTGGGCCACCCTGCCTTGGTGGCGCCGATGTTTAAAAAAAAAAAAATTTAAATATTAAATATTATAACATTTTCACCATCTTAAAACCATCACTGTCTTGCCAGAGGTGTGCAAATATGACAGTTGTTATGCAAAAAAAGGGCTCCTGGGGCTTAAGGTCTTGTCTAGGGGCAAAGAAAAAAGTTACCTTCATGAAAAAGCGCTAAACCAGCTTTTACTACTCCAATGGTTTGGTTATCAGGGGGTTCGGGAAAATTTCCCTCATTAGGAAAATATACTTTTATTTTTTAAAAATATATAAAAACATTGAAGAACACACCCAATTTCCCAACATGTACCCCAAAAAAAAAGATACAAAAGGGGGGGTGCTTCAAAGCAAACAAAACAAAACACAAAAATAAGAAAATGGGGTTGTGCCCACAGGCCCCATCCCCTTCCCTACTCCCTCCCGACCCATTTCATAAATTTTTCCCCCCCCTCACTATCCCACAGAGCCCTGACTACATCAGAGCCCAGGTGGCCCTCTGGGAAACACTAAATACCCACATTGGGTAAAAAAAGGAGTACAAAACTTAGCTTTCTCACACGCCGCCCTCCCGCATGACTATCATGCTCCTCTATATCCCCCACACTTGGGGAAAAAAAATCACAACAGGACCGGCCCCCCTTACATTTTACAGTTTAAGCAATTTACAGTGCCCACAAATGTATAACATTATTTTTAAAAATTTTGGTTTACAATTATAAAATTTTTAAAATTATGGCACACCCCACTATTCTATTACAATGCAACAAAACCCATAACAACATCAAAAAAGGGGGGTGTTAGATAGGGTGAATGGAAAAAAATGCCCTTTTTGGGGCCCGTCAAACTGTTGGGGTGATCGGGGGATATTTTTTGAAGGGGGCAAAACACCGTTAGCCAGACTTGAGTCCTGGGGTGGGGAAAACAACCCCTTTACTTTAAAAAGGGGGGTTTGGATGTTGGGCGGGGGGACATCTAAACTGTCGTATTTTTTCGCAAAGACAATATTTTTGGATTGATGGTGAATGAGTTGAATGATGATGAAAGTTTTATCTTTTTTTGGGCACCCCGCCTTGGTGGGAGGGCAACCATGTTAAAAAAAATACGTTTTATAATTTAAATATTGAGAATATTTTAAATTTCACCCATCATTCCCACTATCACTGTCTTGCCCCCCGGCGTACAAATATGACACTTTAGATGTCCCTCTAAACGCAGATACGTATATCAAACTGCTCCTTTAGAGTGCGGCATTGTCTTCCCACCTTGGGGGGCAAGCTCTAACTTTTTTCCCTTTAAAAAAGCACTCATAATTCAACCCATCAAATCCCAAAACCATTTTTCCCCTCCTATCTAACACCCCCCTCCTGTTGTATGTCCCAACCCCCTTTTTCACAAAACCTCCATCCCTTTTTCCCAGGATGCCCCCCAAAAGTTCTTTTTTAGTCAGTAGCTTTTTTTTAACTTTGACCTCTATTTAAAATTTTCCCCCCCACCCCTGTTCACACACAACCTGGACACTGTAAAAGCCCCATTATACCAAGCACATTATGCCCATTTTCCCAATATTTTACCATAGCATTGTTGGGGGGAAGAGCATATATAAAAGTGGGGTTTTAACCCATGGTTACTTGTGTTCATATCCACTGTGCAACCACTGAGTCATGTTGGTTATGCAAAAATGTGGCACCCCGTTTTTGGGTGGTGTCTGCGGGGGACACCAGATTTGAATAACCTGAAACAGCACAAACCAGAGGCAGGGGGAAAAATCTCTGGGGGATTGCAGCTTTGATTCCAATGTTTTAACACACTAATATAAACAATAATATCATTACTGTATTTTCAGGAGTTGTTTGATGAACATGCACAGGGTATTGTTTGGAGAATCATCAATAAACTTGTATCTGCAAGACTATTTGAGGTAAGTGAGTTTTTGTATACAGTGGAACCTAAACCAAATTAATTAAAGTGCCGATATGTTGAGTATAAAATGAATTTTTCCCAACCAATTTTCTTTTTGGTTGGCTCTATCACTAATCTTCGTAGGCCCCATGGTGACTTATTTATACAAATAATTTAAAAAAACCAAAAATGCTAAGAAACACGAAATATTTAAGCAAAGTTCTCAGGTCATATTTGGTCAAGCTCTGAGCAAACGGTCAACTACCGAACAATTTTTTTTTTTCCAAAGTGTTTGAATACTGAATTGTTCGAGTAGGGGCTGTTCGAGTACCGAGGTTCCACTGTATAAGTACAGCATTAGGCTGGGGGACTTCATTTAATTATAGTACTGTACAATCAGACTCCTGGTATTCTTTATATTTTTATGCAAGTATCCTCCCCCAGGCAGAAGGGTGACCTACAAGTTTTTTCCCTTTTTGTGGACCATTACTTAGGTCTTCCTAGTCAAATCTAACTACCCTCAGTAACATTTTTAAAGACGAGCTACTAAAAATATCTACCTGGATGACTCCCAAAACAAACTCCCCCTCAGTATAGAAAAACCTACTACATGCTGTTTGGAAACACCAGCATCAATATACATATTGATCAACAATTCCCTTATTACAAGACACACTGGGGGCAAATTTTTAGTCCACATCTTGACTGCAACCAAATTAATACACCCAACACATAGCCAAAAAGGTCTCCAAAACAGTAGGCATCCTTTCCAAAATATGGTACTATGTACCCCAAATGACACAAACACACTATATCATTAATTTTCCCTTACCTCATCTTGGTTTTGTGCCTGGGAATCAAATTACGATAAATCACCTTAAACCATGAATGAAGGGAGGGGAAACATTCTAGTGAGTAAAGTTAAAAAAAGGTAACCCCTTTGGGGGCATCTTTAAAATTAGGCTGGACAGATATACGAGTGAGAAAGGGTTGGGTTTGAGATGGACATGTTGAGCATGGGGCAGTCCTCCATTCTCTTGTTCTCATTCTTTTTCATTAAGCTATTTTGAATATTTATATCACTATATCTGGTCTCTGAATTTTAAATAATGGCATTGAAGAATGGGTGGGGCTTGAGCCCATGACAAGTGAATCCTAAAACTCAGACAAGTATAAAGGAAACAGTTGTCCAGGTCAGAATTTATTGGCATTGACTCTTGGAAGAAGTTGTGGAAAAAAAAAAGCAGAAATTTTGGTCTTTGTTGTTTTGACCAGAAGAGTGTGGTGAGGATTGAAAAAGCTGACACAGCTTGCAGGAAAGGTCTTGAAGGTTGTGTTGGGAAAAAGGTTGGGGAAAATGCTTGCATTATATAGTGAGCAACTGACCAGTGAAGAAATTGTAGAGATGTTAAACACTTATGTTGAGGAAAGTATTTATGACTTTGGTTTATGCTAGAGCAGGTAAATTCATTCTGAAATACCTGTTGGATCTGAGGGTGCATCTCTTCACAACATTGAATTTTTTTTGATGTCATCTGCTGTCACCCAAGCAATTGTACATCATAAGTTGTTTGAAAGTTCAATTTCCATCCACACTATACACCAACTCAATCATCAACCAGGTTCTGCAACCCATTTATCCACTGCCACACCCCACCACTTCTGATGAGTCAGATCTGGATTACTCTACACAGGAATCCTCTTTCATCAATGCCCTACCATTATGACCATCATCACTAAGGACATCACATCTTTACTTTATCATTATGGCAATATGTCAGCTATTGTTACTAAATATCTAATTAAAAATATAATCAATTCTTGACATTGGGTGTTTAAAAGGGGTACTTTTCCCATCAGTTCAGGTGTCCAAAAAAGTTTGTCCCTTTAATTATTGGAAGTTAGTAGATGGGGAGCTGGAGGTATTGGGGAGATGGCGGGGAAAATTTTGAGGGAAATTTTAAATGTCGAAAGAAGAAAGGAGGCAGTAATTTCATGCACTGGTCAGGAGGTATAACATCTTTTAGGAGTGAGGAAGGCAAGATGTGAGTGTGGGGAGGTGCGTGAGGCATTACGTAGAATTAAAGGGGTAAAGCAGCGGAACTGAGGGGATCATGACAGAAATGTTTAAAGCAGGGGAAGATAGTGTTGGAATTGGGTTTTTATCTTTGTTTAATAAATGTATGAAAGAGGGGAAAGGGACCCAAGGATTTGCAGAGAGCATGTATAGTTCCTTTATATAAAGGGAAGGGTGACAAAGAGATTTGGGAAATTTCAGTGGGCCCTCAAATTTTCGTGCATCTCCAAACTCGAACATTTATGTAAGTGTATTTTTGGGGAATGCTGTTGCAAGTGTATTTTGGGGGTCTGAATAGACTAACCTACGTGACGTTTTTTCTTAAGGAAGTAAATTCATTGAATGGCATGAGCAGCATTCTGGAACAAATTTTCGGCGAAAACCAAGGGGCCACTGTATAGGGGAATAAGTTTACTGAGTATACCAGGTAAAGTGTATGGTAAGGTTTTTTTTTTTTTTTTTTTTCAACAAATCGGCCGTCTCACCGAGGCAGGGTTGAAGCATATGTGAACAGTATTTAGATAAAGGTAGGGAAATTTTCATTTCATTTATGGATTTAGAAAAAGCATATGATAAATGGATAGGTTAGCAATGTAGCAGATGTTGCAAGTGTATGGAATAGGTATTTAAATTACTGAATGCTGTAAAAAGGTTTTATGAGGATAGTGAAGCTCAGGTTAGGGTTGTAGGAGAGAGAAAGATTACTTCCCCGGGAAAGTAGGTCTTTGACAGAGATTTTGTGATGTCACCATGGTTGTTTAATATATTTATAGATGAGGTTGTAAAAGTAAATGCTAGGGTGTTGGGGAGAGGGTGGGATTAAATTATGGGAATCAAGTACAAAATGGGAGTTGATACAGTTACTTTTTGCTGATGATACTGTGCTTATGGGAGATTCTAAAGAAAAGTTGCAAGGTTAGTGGACGAGTTTGGGAGGGTGTGTAAAGGTAGAAAGTTGAAAGTGAACAAAGGTAAGAGTAAGGTGATGAGGGTATCAAACGATTTAGATAAAGAAAAATTGGATATCACATTGGAGAGAGGGATTATGGAAGAAGTAAATGTTTTCAGATATTTGGGAGTTGACTTGTCAGCGGATGGGTTTATGAAGGATGAGGTTAACCATAGAATTAATGAAGGAAAAAAGGTGAGTTGTGCATTGAGGTATCTGTGGAGACAAAAAACGTTATCTATGGAGGCAAAGAAAGGAATGTATGAAAGTACAGTGGTCCCTCGACTAACGATCTTAATCCGTTCCAGGAGCTAGACCTCAACACGAAAAATTCGTAACTCAAAACCTTATTTCCCATAAGAAATAATGTAAATACAATTAATCCATTCCAGACATCCAAAAATAGTCACAAAAAATTAATTTTGTAAAGATTAACTATACAGTGGACCCCCGCCTAACGAGCACCCCAGAAATCGTACAATTATGTAAGTATAATATTGTAAGTGCTTGTGGAAGTTATTTTTGGGGGTCTGAAATAGACTAACCTACGTGACATTATTTCTTAAGGAAGTAAATTCGTTCGGTAATGGCACTTGAGCAGGCTCTGGAATGAATTTTGCTCATTAGGCGGGGTCCATTGTACTTTACATTCACAAAACAATTACAGTGGACCTCGCTATTCGAACACTCCAAACTCGCCCTTTATGTTAGTTTATTATTGTAAGTGCTTTTATAAGTGTATTTTCGGGGTCTGAAATGGACTAATCTAATTTACATCATTCGTTATGGGAATAAATTCGTTTGGTAAAAGCACTTGAACAGCATTCTGGAATGAAGAATGTTCGAATAGCGAGGGTCCACTGTATAAATAGTATATATAAAGTAGTATAGTATGTAATACAGTGGACCCCGAGTTTCGTAAAAACTTTACTCCTGAAGTCTGCTCAAGTGCCATTACAACGAATTTACTCCCTTAAGGAAAAATGTCACGTAGGTTAGTCTATTTCAGACCCCCAAAAATACTTTTCCACAAGCACTTACAATATTATACTTACATAAATGTACGATTTCCGGGGTTTACGAAACTCGGGGGTCCACTGTATGTATTAAATTTATATTTAAACATTTAAAATAACATTTACTTACCTTTATTCAAGAGAGTTGCTGGCATCTGGAAGATAGGGAGGAGGACAGGGGGAGGTGTTAGTGTTTGGAAGGGGAATCCCCACCAAAAGGACTTCAGGTAACAAGTCCCTCTCTGAGGTTACTTCCCTTCTTTGTCTTTTAATCCCACTAGGACCAGCTTGAGAGTCACTAGAACCCTGTCTAGAAAATAACTGTCCAGAGTCCTCTGTTTCTGGCGCCTGTTTATCATTTTCTTGAAGTGCAACATGGCTCTGTCACTGAACTGGTTGCACAGATGGCTCATTTCAGCTTGCTCAGGGTGAAATTGTTCAACAAAACTGCACATCGTTCCACTTGGAACAAATTTCCTTAATCTGTGAAGAAGGCACCTCCTTCACTCTTCCTCCTGTGAATCAATAACCCCAACTCTGGTCTGATGCTGTTCCAGTTCCAGCTGTTGCAGCTCTTCAGTTGTTAGGTCTACCCTGTGGTCCTCTACCAACTCTTCCACATCCTCACCACTCAACTCCAACCCCAGGCTGTTCCCCAGTGCCACAATATCTTCCACAACAGGCACAGGGTCAGCCTCCAAATCCTTCAAAATCCCTCATTTCAACACAATCCGGCCACAGTGGTCTCCAAGCAGAGTTCAAAGTCCTGAAGTCACTCCCCCCCAAGCCTTACCTATAAGGCCTATGCAATGGATAATATTGAAGTGATCTTTCCAGGACTCTCTTAGGGTCAATTCAGAGACTGAGGTTATGTCAAAGCATCTTTGAAACATTGCTTTGATGTACAGTTTCTTGACGTTTGCAATGACCTGCTGGTCCATGGGCTGGATGAGAGGAGTGGTGTTAGGAGGCAAGAACTTCACTGTGATAAAACTGAAGTTGTCAGACAAATAGTCTTCCAAGTTGTGAGGATGAGCAGGAGCATTGTCCAGTAGCAGGAGGCACTTGAGTCCCAATTTCTTTTCCAGGAGGTATTTCTTCACACTAGGGCCAAACACTCCAGTCAACCATTCCACGAAAATGTCCTTATTGACCCATGCCTTGGTGTTAGCTTTCCAATGCACACACAAATTATTCCAGTTAACATTGTGTTTCTTGAAGGCTCTGGGATTTTCTGCGTGATACACCAGTAAAGGCTTCACTTTACAATCACCACTGGCATTAGCACACAACATGAGAGTTAGCCTGTCTTTCATAGGCTTGTGTCCTGGCAGTGCCTTTTCCTCCTGAGTAATGAAGGTCCTGTTTGGCATTTTCTTCCAAAACAGGCCTGTTTCATCACAATTAAACACTTGTTGGGGGAGGAATTCTTCAGCCTCTACATACCCCTTAAATTCACTCACAAACTTTTCAGCTGCACGTTTGTCTGAGCTGGCTGCCTCACCATGCCTCAACACTGTGTATGCCACTACGTTTCTTAAACCTCTCAAACCAGCCTCTGCTGGTTTTAAAATCACTCTCCTCAGCACTGGTTGCAGGCATGTCTTGACAAGATCTGCGTGCAACTGCCTTGCCTTTTCACAAATTATCGCCGTGGAAATACTATCACCCGCTATCTGTTGTTCATTGATCCACACCCCCAACAACTTCTCAACCTCATCCACTGTTTTCGATCTATTTTTTGTTAACATATCAACCCCTTTTGCAACATTAGCATCCTTGATTTCTTTTCTCTTTGCCAGGATAGTGGTGATAGTAGATTGGTTTTTTCCGTACATCCTGGCAAGCTCACTCACACGTACGCCACTCATATTTTTCAACAATCTCTTTCTTCAGTTCGATAGAAATACTATCACCCGCTATCTGTTGTTCATTGATTCACACCCCCAACAACTTCTCAACCTCATCCACTGTTTTCGATCTATTTTTTGTTAACATATCAACCCCTTTTGCAACATTAGCGTCCTTGATTTCTTTTCTCTTTGCCAGGATAGTGGTGATAGTAGATTGGTTTTTTCCGTACATCCTGGCAAGCTCACTCACACGTATGCCACTCATATTTTTAAACAATCTCTTTCTTCAGTTCGATGGTGTTTCTCACTCTCTTTACCACAGGGGTGCCACTAGGAAGCTTCTTTGGACCCATGGTGACTTATTTCACAGTGAATTGTATTGTGAATGTTTGAAAGAGCACGCTGGGTATTGTTCACTCAAGTGTAAACAACGCTAGACTGGCATCCTGCGCGGCGAGGCGCGCAAGCACAGGCAGGTGGACAGGTCTGGTCCAGACCGCTACACGAGTAAAAACCGCTACACAAGAAAAATATTGACCGTAAAAAGCAACCTTTACACGAAAAAATCGTTATTCGGACAGACCGTTACTCGGGGTTCTACTGTATAGTGGTACCAACACTGATATGGGTGTGAAGCTTGGGTTGTAAATGCTGCAGCGAGGAGGTGGCTGGAGGCAGTGGAGATGTCCTGTCTAAGGGCAATGTGTGGTGTAAATATTATACAGAGAATTCAGAGTGTGGAAATTAGGAGGAGGTGTGGAGTTAATAAAAGTATTAGTTAGAGGGCTGAAGAGGGGTTGTTGAAGTGGTTTGGTCATTTAGAGAGAATGGATCAAAGTAGAATGACTTGGAGAGTGTATAAATCTGTAGGGATAGGAAGGAGGGGTAGGGGTCGTCCTTGAAAAGGTTGGAAGGAGGGGGTAAAGGAGGTTTTGTGGGCGAGGGGCTTGGACTTCCAGCAAGCGTGTGTGAGCGTGTTAGATAGGAGTGAATGGAGACGAATGGTTTTTGGGACCTGACGAGCTGTTGGAGTGTGAGCAGGGTAATATTTAGTGAAGGGATTCAGGGAAACCAGTTATTATAGATTTAGCCGGACTTGAGTCCTGGAAATGGGAAGTACAATGCCTGCACTTTAAAGGAGGGGTCTGGGATAGTGACAGTTTGGAGGGACTACTCTAAACTGTCGTATCTGAGCGCCTCTCATAGGCAGTAATTATGTATGAGTGAGGTGAAAGTGTTGAATGATGATGAAAGTATTTTTTGGGGGGGATTTTTCTTTCTTTTTGTGTCACCCGGCCTCGGTGCGAGACTTGTTGAAAAAAAAAAAACCTTTTTTTTTATTCCCACATCAACAAACTTTTCCAAAACAAACCACGGTACGGGTGGGGATTGAACTCGCAGCAAGCGAGCCATAAAACACCAGGCCATCACATAACCTGGTTTGTTTGTTTGCAGTCTTGGTTTGTTTGCAATTGTGTCATTACAATTTTGTGTCAACAAACTTTTTCTTTTAATAATTGAGAGGAGGCTGGAATTGGTTACTGGAAGTTATTTGTGTATTTTAAATATACTCTACTTAAAGGATACATGACATGAATTGCACTTGTAATGTTATCTTTGTAAAAACTGAAACTAAATTTTGTAAGCTGAATTAGTGTAGCTAAATGTGAGGTACACTAAGCTGTTAAATGAGGAACATTTGTAACTTAGTATTGTATTTATGCTCACTGTTGTACACAAACTTCTTAGCCTAATATCATCATTAGTCTTTCCTTGTACTTTGGTGTTTGTTCTTCAAGTTAATTCTCATTATGTTAGAGTGATATAACCAACACTGCATTTTTCTTCATCCTGTGCTGGTACAGTTTCAAATTTTACAGAATTTGCATACTGGCATTCAGCCATATTTTTTTAAAGCAGTTATCCTGCATACCTAATGTCAATTTTATGAGATATATGTATGTATCATTCTTACTTTTGCTTAATACAAAAATACATATCTCTTGTGTTGTTGAAAACTTTCAAAGTGCTTTAAGCACTTAAAAGTAATTCTTCTCATAATCCATGCAGTCAAAACAATTCTTTTCTTAGGTTACATTCAGCTGCAAACTGATGAAGTTTTCTACATTTTAAGTTTATTATCCCATTGATGACTATTTTTCTGTCTTTATTGAACAACTGATCAGTCAACTTGCAGCATGGCAGACAGGTTTTTTTTTTTTTATAATAGATGAAATTGTAAAAAATATCTTTACTGTATTGTTAAGAGATGTAGTGTGTGTCATTGTTAGAGACTACTGTATTGTTAAGAGACTACAGGTACACCACTGATTTCCAGCAACAGATGGTCTGGCACTTCCTTTAGTCTAGACAAAATTACGAGTAGGAACTTGAAATTCGTGCACCCGCCAGACCAGTTTACTGGGCGACCCACAGATGGCATTGTGTAGCCACGCTCGTATGGCTTGTTTACACTGCACTTGCTGGTGGTCATACCTCAATTTTTGTGAGATTCTGTAGCATCAGAAATCCAAGACAAAATAATCAACTAGGAAACAGACAGTAATCATGACAGCTCACAAATTCCAGATTGATAAATAAATATTCTTGTGAAAAAAAATCTTGCTTAATTACATTTAATTTACATTTAATATTTCTTTAATTTAAGGTTCTAGCAGCCCATGGTGCTTTAGAGATATGAGATATGTATAATTAGTGGGTTAGAGTATCTTGATGAAGGTGACCACCATCGGTTCGGCAAAACGGTTAATCTGGCAAAGCTTTGGAACCAGGGTGCTGGAAAATTGGGGGTGTACCTGTACTGTATTGTTAAGGGACTACTGTATCATGAGAGGAAAGCAGTCCAAGCTGTGTATGTGGGTGTGTCTGCTTGTGTCTAATGTGTTGCTAGTGATGAACAAAGCTGTTGGACTTACACCTGTTATTTCTCTTTACTACAGGGATAATGTGACTCAAGATGATCTGCTTCCTGCGGTGTCTATCCTGGTGACAGTTGCATTCATTATTGCTGGTGGATATGTCATGTCCTACCTAGTGTAAGTTGCTTACCATAACAATATGCACTTCAAAAAAGTAAAAAGTAAAAGATTTATTTCTTTGTAAAGGTAACAATGTGAATTACAATTTTAGTTTGCTTAGTACAAAGAAAGCCACTATCGTGCCGGGGCATTTCGGGCGACTAATCCTAGTACAGTGGACCCCTGAAAATCGGCCGTAATCCGTTCCAGGAGCTAGGCCTAAAATCGAACTGGCCGATTTCTGAACCATTATTTCCCATAAGAAATAATGTAAATACAATTAATCCGTTCCAGACACCCAAAAATATTCACAAAAAATACATTTTTTAAAGATTAACTGTAATTTTACATACACAAAACACACAATACCAACACATAATAACAACATATAATAAATAAATATTTAAAATAACATTTACTTACCTTTATTGAAGAGACTTGCTGGCATCTGGAAGATAGGGAGGAGGAGACGGGGAGGGAGCACTCATTGTTTGGAAGGGAAATCCCCCTCCAAAAGAACTTCAGGTAACAAGTCCCTCTCTGGGGTTACTTCCCTTCTTTGTCTTTTAATGCCACTAGGACCAGCTTGACAGTCACTAGACCCCTGTTGCACAAAATAACAGTCAAGAGTGCTCTGTTTCTGGTGCCTCTTTAACATGTTCCTGAAGTGCAATATGGCTCTGTCACTGAACTTATTGCAGAGATGGCTTATTTCAGCTTGCTCAGGGTGAAATTGTTCTACGAAACTTTGCACCTCATTCCATATTGAACAAATTTCCTTAATCTCCTTCTTCAGTTCGATGGTGTTCCTCACTTTCTTTACCACAGGGGTGCCACTAGGAAGCTTCTTTGGACCCATGGTGACTTATTTCACAGTGACAATCGCATAACCACCAATAAACACAATAAATTTATTGTGAAATGTTTGAGCGCTCTGGGTAATGTTCACTCAAAGGCAAACAACGCTAGACTGGCTCACGACGCCTGTGCGGCGAGGCGTACAGGTCTGGTACGTGGTCCGATAATCGGGGAAAAATTGGGCCAAAAAAAGCGATCGAAAATCGAGCTGGCCGATAATCAGACCAGCCGATTTGCGAGGGTCCACTGTACATAATAACTACTTAAATCTAGAAAAGATAAAAGTGGTTAACTTTTATTAAAGTCTTTAATTAATCTTAATACTAATGCAAGGTAGTCAAGGTGGAGGTTTATAAGAATAATAATCTTGAAGTTGCACATAATAAAAACAATATTACAATTAGTGGTTCGAGCAGTAATATTTCATGGGTTGGCAGATGTTTAACCCTTTGACTGTTTTGGTCATATATATACGTCTTGCGAGCCACTGTTTCGGACGTATATATACTACTAAAAATTTCTAGCGGCTTCAAATCAAGTGGGAGAAAGCTGGTTGGCCCACATATGAGAGAATGGGTCTGTGTGGTCAGTGTGCACTGTATAAAAAATCCTGCAGCACGCAGTGCATAATGAGAAAAAAAAAAAAAAGTGTTTTTGGATTAAAACGCCTACTTTGAGGTGTATTTTCGTATAGTATTTATGGTTGTATTATCTTTTTTGTGGTCTCATTTGATAGAATGGTAAACATACTAGAGAAATAGAGATGATTTTGATTAGTTTCATGATGAAAACAACCTTGAAATTGAGCTCAAAGTAGGGGAAATGTTCGATTTTTGCCAATGTTCAAGAGTAAACAAATCGCACCACGCGTCCAATACACATCAACTGGTGAGTCTAATATTCTTTCACGAGTGCACTGATATTATTTATACCATTTTTACAATAATGCAATAGTCTGCATAACGGTAAATCTTCTATTTTTTGTGTGAATAAAAAATCAAAATAGAAAGCAAGAGTTATGTAAGAGGGGCCTGGAGACGTGACTAATGAACAGATAAAATGTTATTTGAGTGCCAGGAATGTCTGTCTCATTTATTCTGGACCCTATTTTGAAATTGGCATCTTTTGAAATTTGTGTGAAATTGGCCAAATTGCCAATTTCTGACCACCTTATTGGGTAGTTGAAATCGGTAAATTGGCGGTTTCTTATATTCAATTGATAGAACAAATGGAATTCTAGCAAAATAGCTATAATTTTAGTAGACTGAAACATTGGAATGTGCCGAAAATAGGGCTCAAAGTGGGTGAAATCGCCGATGCGTAAATGTCATCAATACCACTAACTTTGCGAGAGCATAATTCCGTTAGTTTTTCATCAAATTTCATAATTTTGGTGGTGTTATGATCGGAAAAAGATTCTCTATCATTTCATAGGAAAAAATAATTTTTTTTTTCTGAAAAATTTGCGTCTGAGAACGAGTTTGGGAGAGGGCCTCGCGACCCCCAAAGGGTTAATGTACATTGCATTTTTGCATAGTGTGAGACTGACACAAAGGATGTCGAAGAGTGCCTTATACCTTGTATTGTGACTGCGTTTTGTTGTAGCTATCTAGGAAAAGATTAAATGGAGGGTTTATATTGGAGTTTAGTGTTCTTTATATGTAGTAGGCACAATAATATGAGTGCATGTCTCATATATTTAGCAAGTTCAGGCTTTTGAAAAGTGGTGGGGTGTGCTATCTAGCACAGGAGCTGGTAATCATCCGCACAGCAGCTTTTTGTTGGGTTATTAAAGGTTTAAGGTGGTTGGCTGTGGTTGATCCCCAGGCACAAATACCATAGGTGATGTAGGGATATATTAAAGAGTGGTATAGGGTAAGGAGTGGTATAGGAAAGGCTGCCTACTAATTTGGAAATTTTCTTGGATATACAGTGGAACCCCGGTTAACGAACACCCCGGAAATCGTGCAATTATGTAAGTTTAATATTGTAAGTGCTTGTGGAAGTGTATTTTTGGGGTGTCTGAAATAGACTAAGCTAAATGACATTTTTTCTTAAGGAAGTAAATTCGTTCGGTAATGGCACTTGAGCAGGCTTCTGCAATGAATTTTTTTCATTAACCGGGGTTCCACTGTATGTTGGATGTGAGAATGAAATTTAAGATTACAGTCAAGGAGAAGACCCAGAAATTTAACCTCATTGTGTCTTGTAATAGGGAAACCATTTATCGATATATTAAGTTGGATATTTAAGGCTGTGTTTCCAAACAGCATGAAATATGTTTTGTCTATGTTGAGAGTGACTTTGCTGGTCGTCATCCAAGTATATATTTTTAGTGGCTCATTGTTTACAGTGTTTCTAAGTACAGTGGTACCTCGAGTTACGATATTTTTTCGTTCAAGAATGCTGTTCAAGTGCCATTACCAAACGAATTTATCCCCATAAGGAATAATGTAAAATAGACTAGTCCTTTTACACCCCCAAAAATATACCTACAAAAGCATTTAAAAAAATAAACTTACATAAAAGGGCGATTTTGGGGACCATTGTAACTCGAGGTACCACTGTATAGCTATGTTTGAATGGGAGTAGACATAAGTAGTGTCGTCTGTGAATAGAACTGGTTTAAGGAGTTGAGATGCATTGGGGAGATCATTGATGTAGATGAGAAAGAGGAGTGGGCCTAGGATACTACTCTGGGGCACTCCGACAGCTACAGGCTGGATAGTGGAGTTGACTCCATTTACGTATGCATACAGGTGTCTATCGTTAAGATAAGATTTTAGGTAATCAAGTGAATGTCCTCTGATGCTGTAATGATTTAGTTTTATGTGCAGATTGTGGTCCACTGTATCAAATGCTTTCCGTAGGTCAATGAAGAGCCCCAGATGATATTCATTTTTATCAAGGGTTGTATATATTAGTTCCAGCATTTTGTGTAATAGCATCATTCGTACTTTTTTTTGGTCTAAACCCAAACTGGCAGGGGTTAAGTATGTTGTTAGATATAAGGTAGGAATAAAGTACTTTGTGCATTATTTTTTTGAATATTTTAGAAAGTAAGGACAAGTTTGATATACAGTGGTACCCTGGTTTTCATCAATAATTCGTTCCAGAATGCTGTTCGAGTGCCGTTACCAAACGAATTTGTTCCCATATGGACAAATGTAAATTAGGTTAGTCCGTTTCAGACCCCCAAAAATACACTTACAAAGCACTTACAAAAATACACTTACACAATTGTTCAAGTTGGGAGCTGTACGAAATCTGGGGTACCACTATACATAGGTCTATAGTTGTTCAAATCAGTTGGATCACCTCCTTTGAGGATCGGGGTGACCCTTGCTGTCTTGAGTATGGATGGGAAGGTTGAGGACTCAACAGATTTGTTAAACAGTGTTGCAAGAATGGGTGACAGCACATAAGCAGCTTTTTTTATATATGAATGGTGGCAAATTATCTAGATCTTCTGCTTTGTTTTTTAATGAGTGAGAGAGACTTCAGTAGATATAGAGTACAGTGGACCCCCGGAGTTCGTTATTAATCCGTTCCAGAGGGCGCTGCGAACACTGAATATTACGAACTCCGAATCTATTTTCCCCATAAGAAATAATGGAAATAAAATTATTAAAATAAAATATTTTTGTACATTAAATTACACAGAAACCAATGAGACATGAAGAATAAAATAATAATAACATGTCACTTACCTTTATTGAAGAGTTGTTGATGTGTGGAAGACGGGAGGAGGGGAGAGGATGGAGAGTTGCTTTTGTTTGGAAGGGGAATCCCCTTCCATAAATACTTCAGGTACCAAGTCCTTTTCCTGGGTTACTTCCCTTCTTTGTTTTTTAATGCCACTAGGACCAGCTTGAGAGTCACTGGACCCCTGTTGCTCAAAAAAATGTTCCAGAGAGTTCTGTTTCTGCCGCATGTTTGGAATTGTGCCGGCGACAGGGGTGTGTGTTTGGGGACAGGACAAGATAGTCCTTCAATATTTCGCTAATATCATCTATACATCTATCACAATTCATCTAATATGACATAATAAACAATATTAATAACATAGAAACATGACGTATACTCTAGGATGAATAAAATATCATTACGAATGTGAGGACTGGTGTTGTGGTGTTTGTTGTTGGGTGTATAAGGGCCACTGAAAGATACGCCTTACATAGTGATGGCTGCCAGACACACGGCTGTATTGTCAGTCGCCCTATATAACTCCAACAACATTGGAGGAGTTAAGTTTCGTGTCATCATTTTTCTATCGCTTAATCGCTTAACTTACTTGCTACACTGTTAATGCTACACTTTATCGCTGGCTGGCACTATAGCCTTTATCAACTCCTGCTGTTTTAGTATCATAATATATCGTAGAATCACTGAATCACTTAAGAAGACATTCTCCCCTCTCAGCCCTTTACCAAAGAGCTGGCACTAGGAGCTTTCTTGGGGCTTATTTAGCAATTGCAAGGAATAAAAACACTGGAATAATGACAAAATGTATGGTATGAATGCTTGGGAATGTGTGGGTGGCAGTCATTCGCTGGTAAACAATGGCACACTGACTCTCAATGGAGTGTCGGGCCGCTCGGGCACGCGTACGCGTCCGGGACGAATTATGAACTCCGAGCGGATCAGCGAACACCGAACCAATAATTTTCCAAAAAAATGTCACGAACTCCAAATTTTTCAAACTCCGATGCCAACGAACTCCAGGGGTCCACTGTATTTGGATAGTTGCCAGTGAGGTAGTCTTTCGACTGGGTATTTGAGCGAGGAATTTTGCTTTCTAGCTTTGATCCTACAGTAGAGAAGGAGATATGTACGTATTAAATTTGTGCCGTGTCTATTGGCTGTATGTGACGTTCATCTGGTTTGGTTAAGTATATTTCTCTGTTTCTAGACAGTTTTCTTCAGCCAAAAATTTTGGACAGGGTTTGCCATGTCCTTTTCATATCACTTTTTATTTGAAAAAACCTATTTTCGTAATACATTTGCTTTGATTTTTGTATTAGTTTTGTGAGTATTGATGTGTATCGTTTAGCCAATTCTTTAGTAATCAGGCCTAATCTGAACAGTTTTTTAAGTTGGTGCTTTTTATCAATGGATTTAACCCTTTGTGTCGCAACCCCTAATCCTGAGGTATCTCCTGTTGTAGCAAAATTTTTGAAAATGATAGAGAATCTTTTCCCGATGGTAATGACACCAAAAGTATGAAATTTGATGGAAAACTTACGGAATTACGCTCTCGCGAAGTTAGTGATCTCAGCGATATATACGCATCGGCAATTTCGCCGAATTTGAGCCCTATTTTCGGCCAATTCCATTGTTCCAGTCGACCAAACAAATAGCTATTTCTTTAGAACTCCATTTATTATATTGATTGAGTACAAGAAACCACCAATTCATCGATTTCAACTACCCAATAAAGTGGTCAGAAATTGGCAATTTGGCCAATTTCATGCAAAATAAAAAAGTTGTCAATTTCAAAATAGGGTCCAGAATAAAGAATGCAGACATTCCTGGCACTAAACTAAGATGTTATCTGTTCATTAGTCACGTCTTTAGGCCCCTCTTATATTACTCCTGCTTTCTATTTTGATTTTTTATTCACACAAAAAATAGAAGATTTACCGTTATACAGACTATTGCATTATTGTAAAAATGGTATAAATAATATCAGTGCACTTGTGAAAGAATATTAGACTCGCCAGTTGATGTGTATTGGACGCGTGGCGTGATTTGTGTACTCTTGAACATTTTCAAAAATCGAACATTTCCCCTAATTTGAGCTCAATTTCAAGGTCGTTTTCATCATGAAACTAATCAAAATCATCTCTATTTCTGTAGTATGTTTTCCATTCTATCAAATGAGACCACGAAAAAGAGAATACAACCATAAATACTATACGAAAATACACCTCAATGTCGGCGTTTTAATCCAAAAACACGGTCGGAGTTTTTTTTCTCATTATGCACTGCGTGCTGCAGGATTTTTTTTATACAGCGCACACTGACTACACAGACCCATTCTCTCATATGTGGGCATACCAGCTTTCTCCGCTTGATTTGAAGTCGCTAGAATTTTTGAGTATACTATATACTTCCGAAACAGTGGCTCGTAATACGTATACATTTGACGAAAACAGTCAAAGGGTTAAGGATACTATTTGTTAGTCATGGGCTGTTTAGTCTTTTTGCTGTGATCTGTTTCGTTTTAATCGGACAATGCATGTTATAGAGGTTTTGGGTTTTATGTAAAAAAAAATTTGACATCTTTGTCAATATTATTGTTGTCAGCTAGCTCTCTCTGCCAGTCAATGTCACATAGTGCTAATATTAAATTATTTACCGATGGCTCGTCATGCAGGCGAAATGAGAGCTTTCTCAATTCTTGAGACAATTTACATAAGTTGGTTATGAGAAAGGTGGGGCAGTATTCTGTAATGTTGTCTGTGATTATACCTGCTTGTAGTGGAGATATTGTGTTGGTCCAGATATGGTCAAGTAAGAGGCACTTGTCTCAGAGATTCTTGTTGGCTTAGTTATAGAAGGTAGTAGCAAGCAGTTGTTCATAGTGTTTGTGAAATCAGCTACTGGAGGGTCAGTTGCTTGGATGAGGTTTATGTTGAAGTCTCCTGTAAGTATCAGGTGGTGTTTATTCAACTCTTGCGCCAGTTATCATGTTTCTAAGGTTACCTCTAAGGTTACCAGTATTTATGTGTAGTAATCTGTAGACTGCTCCAACTGTTATAGGTTTTTTAAGGTTTTGATGTGAATTTAGCTATTATGTATTCACATTGTCGTCCCTTGTGCAAGTAAATTTCATACATTTGAGTTTGTCAGAGTAGTAGATGGCAGTGCCTCCTCTTAGTTGGTCAGGCCTGCAGTTATGTATGGCTGTGTAACCAGGTATGGTAAATATGTCTGTCAAATCTTGTTTGAGCCAGGTTTCAATAAGAGTAATGAAAGTTATAGTAGCATTTAGAGACTTCAGTAATGCAAGGAGGTCATCACAGTGTTTACTCAATGATCTAACATTATAGTAGTAGAGTTTTAGCCTGACTAGCAGTGTAGTAATGGTAATTACTGTTAATCACTAATAAATATGAATGTATGGACTAAGATAATTATTTTAAAGCTAAAAATAAAGGAGCTACTGAATATAAAAAATAAAACAAAGAAAATATAACACTTTAGTACCTGATTTAGCACCTTATGTGGCTAAGTAAATGAGAATCAGTTACTGTTAATCACTAAGAAATATGAAAATATGGATAAAGATTAATATTAAAGCTAAAAATGTATGAGGCACTGGGTATACGTACTTGTATATCATTGGTATTCAATACCGACAAGATGAAGACTGAAGACACTTGTGCAACATCTGGGATTCTTGTAGATATTTTACCATCCAATGACTTTATCAATATATACAGTGGTACCTCGAGTTACGATGGTCCCCAAAATCCCCTTTTATGTAAGTTTATTTTTTTAAATGCTTTTGTAGGTATATTTTTGGATAACAGGTATATCTAGCTACTTCTACTTACACTTTAGGTCACACTACACTGGCATACACATGCATATATATACATACACACATCTAGGTTTTTCTTCTTTTTCTTAATAGCTCTTGTTCTTTTTATTTTCTCTATTGTCCATGGGGAAGTGGAAAAGAATCTTTCCTCCGTAAGCCATGCGTGTCGTATGAGGCGACTAAGATGCCGGGAGCAATGGGCTAGTAACCCCTTCTCCTGTACAAATCTACTAAAAACGAGAAGAAGAAAAACTTTATAAAATTGGGTTGTCTGAATGTGCGTGGATGTAGTGCGGATGATAAGAAAGAGATGATTGCCGATGTTATGAATGAAAAGAAGTTGGATGTCCTGGCCCTAAGCGAAACAAAGCTGAAGGGGGTAGGCGAGTTTCAGTGGGGAGAAATAAATGGGATTAAGTCAGGAGTATCTGAGAGAGTTAGAGCTAAGGAAGGGGTAGCAATAATGTTGAAGGATCAGTTATGGAAGGAAAAGAGGGAATATAAATGTGTAAATTCAAGGATTATGTGGATTAAAATAAGGGTCGGATGCGAAAAGTGGGTCATAATAGCGTGTATGCACCTGGAGAAGAGAGGAGTGTAGAGGAGAGAGAGAGATTTTGGGAGATGTTAAGCGAATGTATAGGAACTTTTGAACCAAATGAGAGAGTAATTGTGGTAGGGGACCTAAATGCTAAAGTGGGAGAAACATGCAGAGAGGGTGTAGTAGGTAAGTTTGGGGTGCCAGGTGTAAATGATAATGGGAGCCCTTTGATTGAACTTTGTATAGAAAGGGTTTAGTTATAGGTAATACATATTTTAAGAAAAAGAGGATAAATAAGTATACAAGATATGATGTAGGGCGTAATGACAGTAGTTTGTTGGACTATGTATTGGTAGATAAAAGACTGTTGAGTAGACTTCAGGATGTACATGTTTATAGAGGGCTACAGATATATCAGATCACTTTTTAGTTATAGCTACAGTGGGAGTAAAAGGTAGATGGGATACAAGGAAAATAGAATCAGTAAGTAAAAGAGAGGTGAAGGTTTATAAACTAAAAGAGGAGGCAGTTAGGGTAAGATATAAACAACTATTGGAGGATAGATGGGCTAGTGAGAGTGTAGGCAATGGGGTCGAAAATGTATGGGGTAGATTTAAAAATGTAGTGTTAGAGTGTTCAGCAGAAGTTTGTGGTTACAGGCGAGTGGGTGCGGGAGGGAAGAGGAGCGATTGGTGGAATGATGATGTAAAGAGAGTAGTAAGGGAGAAAAAGTTAGCATATGAGAGGTTTTTACAAAGTAGAAGTGATGCAAGGAGGGAAGAGTATATGGAGAGAAAAGAGAGGTTAAAAGAGTGGTGAAGCCATGTAAAAAGAGAGCAGATGAGAGAGTGGGTGAGATGTTATCAGCAAATTTTGTTGAAAATAAGAAAAAGTTTTGGAATGAGATTAATAAGTTGAGGAAGCCTAGAGAACAAATGGATTTGACAGTTAAAAATAGGAGAGGAGAGTTATTAAATGGAGAGTTAGAGGTATCGGGAAGATGGAGAGAATATTTTGAGGATTTGTTAAATGTTGATGAAGACAGGGAAGCTGTGATTTCGTGTGTAGGGCAAGGAGGAATAACATCTTGTAGGAGTGTGGAAGAGCCAGTTGTGGGTGTAGGGAAGTTCGTGAGGCAGTGGGTAGAATGAAAGGGGTAAGGCAGCTGGGATTGATGGGATAAAGATAGAAATGTTAAAAGCAGGTGGGGATATAATTTTGGAGTGGTTGGTGCTATTATTTAATAAATGTATGGAAGAGGGTAAGGTACCTAGGGATTGGCAGAGGCGTGTATTGTTCCTTTGTATAAAGGCAAAGGGACAAAAGAGAGTGCAAAAATTATAGGGGAATAAGTCTGTTGAGTGTACCTGGTAAAGTGTATGGTAGAGTTATTATTGAAAGAATTAAGAGTAAAACAGAAAGCAGGATAGCAGATGAACAAGGGGCTTTAGGAAAGGTAGGGGTGTGTAGACCAAGTGTTTACAGTGAAACATATAGGTGAACAGTATTTGGATAAGGGTAAAGATGTTTTGTGGCATTTATGGATTTGGAAAAGGTGTATGATAGGGTAGATAGGGGGCAATGTGGCAGATGTTGCAGGTGTATGGAATAGGAGGAAGGTTACTGAAAGCAGTGAAGAGTTTTTATGAGGATAGTGAGGCTCAGGTTAGAGTGTGTAGGAGGGAAGGGACTATTTCCCAGTAAAAGTGGGCCTTAGACAAGGATGTGTGATGTCACCGTGGTTGTTCAATATATTTATAGATGGGGTTGTAAGAGAAGTGAATGCAGGGTCTTGGCAAGAGGTGTTGGGCTAAAAGATAAAGAAGCAAATACAAAGTGGGAGTTGTCACAGCTGCTTTTTGCTGATGACACTGTGCTTTTGGGAGATTCTGAAGAGAAGCTGCAGAGGTTGGTGGATGAATTTGGTAGGGTGTGTAAAAGAAGAAAATTGAAAGTGAATATAGGAAAGAGTAAGGTGATGAGGATAACAAAAGAATAGGTGACGAAAGATTGGATATCAGATTGGAGGGAGAGTATGGAGGAGGTGAATGTATTCAGATATTTGGGAGTGGACATGTCGGCGGATGGGTCTATGAAGGATGAGGTGAATCATAGAATTGATGAGGGGAAAAGGGTGAGTGGAGCACTTCGGAGTCTGTGGAGACAAAGAACCTTGTCCATGGAAGTAAAGAGGGGAATGTATGAGAGTATAGTTATACCAACGCTCTTATATGGGTGTATAGCATGGGTGATGAATGTTGCAACGAGGAGAAGGCTGGAGGCAGTGGAGATGTCATGTCTGAGGTCAATGTGTGGTGTGAATATAATGCAGAGAATTCGGAGTTTGGAAATTAGGAGGAGGTGCGGGATTACCAAAACGATTGTCCAGAGAGCTGAGGAGGGGTTGTTGAGGTGGTTTGGACATGTAGAGAGAATGGAACGAGACAGAGTGACTTCGAGAGTGTATAAATCTGTAGTGGAGGGAAGGCGGGGTAGGGGTCGGCCTAGGAAAGGTTGGAGGGAGGGGTAAAGGAAGTTTTGTGTGCGAGGGCTTGGACTTCCAGCAAGCATGTGTGAGCGTATTTGATAGGAGTGAATGGAGGCATATGGTTTTAATACTTGACGTGCTGTTGGAGTGTGAGCAAAGTAACATTTATGAAGGGATTCAGGGAAACCGGCAGGCCGGACTTGAGTTCTGGAGATGGGAAGTACAGTGCCGGCACTCTGAAGGAGGGGTGTTAATGTTGCAGTTTTATAACTGTAGTGTAAAGCACCCTTCTGGCAAGACAGTGATGGAGTGAATGATGATGAAAGTTTTTCTTTTTCGGGCCACCCTGCCTTGGTGGGAATCGGCCGATGTGTTAAAAAAAAAAAAAAAAAAATTTTGGGGGTGTAAAAGGACTAGTCTATTTTACATTATTCCTTATGGGGATAAATTCGTTTGGTAATGGCACTTGAACAGCATTCTCGAACGAAAAAATATCGTAACTCGAGGTACCACTGTTCATGGATATAATATGAAAATTTTATATATTTCTGCAATTTTCATATTATGCCCATGTATGTATTGAGTAAAGATACCCAGGTGTTGTACAAGTGTCTTATTCATCAATATTCACTTAATATTTTAGCTCTTTTTCTGAACCTGTTCACTCTGCTGGAGGTAAAAAAATAAAAGTACAGTGGACCCCCGAGTATCGGCCGTAATCTGTTCCAGGAGCTAGGCCTTAACTCGAACTGGCCGAAAGTCGAACCATTATTTCCCATAAGAAATAATGTAAATACATTTACATAATCCGTTCCAGACACCCAAAAATATTCACAAGAAATTCATTTTTTAAAGAATAACTATAGTTTTACATACACAAACACATAATAACAACAAATTAAATTTATAAATTTACATTTAAAATGACATTTACTTATCTTTATTGAAGAGACTTGCTGGCATCTGGAAGATAGGGAGGAGTGAGGGAGGGTTTAGTGTTTGGAAGGGGAATCCATCTCCATTAGGACTTCAGGTATCAAAGCCCTATCTGGGGTTCCCTTCTTGGTCTTTTAATGCCACTAGGACCAGCTTGAGAGTCACTGGACCCCTGTCTCACAAAATAACTGTCCACAGTCCTCTGTTTCTGGTGCCTCTTTAACATGTCCCTGAAGTGCAATATGGTTCTGTCACTGAACTGGTTGCAGAGATGGCTTATTTCAGCTTGCTCAGGGTGGTATTTTTCAACAAATTCCTGTACCTTATTCCACATTGAACAAATTTCCTTAATCTCTGAAGAAGGCACCTCACTCTGTCCATCTTCCTCCTCCTGTGAATCACTTTCCTCTACTGTGGTCTGATGCTGTTCCAGATGAAGCTCTTGCAGCTCTTCAGTGGTTAGCTCTACCCTGTGGTCCTCCACCAACTCTTCCACATCCTCGCCACTCACCTCCAACCCCAGGGACTTGCCCAATGCCACAATACCTTCCACAACAGCCACAGGGTCATCAGGGTCAGGGTCAGCCTCAAACCCTTCAAAATCCCTCTGTTGGACACACCCTGGCCACAATTGTCTCCAAGCAGAGTTGAAAGTCCTGGAAGTCACTCCCTCCCAAGCCTTACCTATAAGGCTTATGCAGTGGAGGATACTGAAGTGATTCCTCCAGAACTCTCTTAGGGTCAACTCAGTGTCTAAGGTCATTTCAAAGCACTTTTGAAACTTCTTTTGTGAAGAGTTTTTTGAAGTTAGAAATGACCTGCTGGTCCATGGGTTGAATGAGAGGAGTGGTGTTAGGAGGCAAGAACTTCACTGTGATGAAACTGAACTCATCAGACAAAAAGTTTGCCAAGTTGTGAGGATGAGCAGGAGCATTGTCCAGTACCAGGAGGCACTTGAGTCCCAATTCTTTTTCCTGGAGGTATTTTTTCACACTGGGGCCAAACACTTGATGGACCCACTCTATGAAAATTTGCCTTGTGACCCATGCCTTAGTGTTAGCCTTCCAAAACACAATTTATTTTTGATGACATTGTGTTTCTTGAACACTTTGGGATTTTCAGTGATACACCAGTAAAGGCTTCACTTTAAAATCTCCACTAGCATTTCTACACAACATGAGAGTTAGCCTGTCTTTCATAGGTTTGTGTCCTGGCAGTGCCTTTTCCTCCCAAGTAATGTAGGTTCTCTTTGGCATTTTCTTCCAAAAGAGGCCTGTTTCATCACAATTAAACACTTGTTGGGGTTTGAATTTTTCAGTGTCTACAAACCCCTTAAATTCACTCAAACTTTTCAGCAGCACGTTTGTCTGAACTGGCTGCCTCACCATGCCTTACAACACTGTGTATGCCACTACGTTTCCTAAATCTGTCAAACCAGCCTTTGCTGGCCTTAAAATCACTCACATCAGCACTGGTTCCAGGCATTTTCTTGACAAGATCTGCGTGCAACTGCCTTGCTTTTTCACAAATTATCGCCATGGAAACACAATCACCCGCTATCTGTTTTTCGTTGACCCACACCACCAACAACTTCTCAACCTCATCCACTGTTTGTAATCTGTTTTTCGTTAACATATCAATACCTTTCGCAACATTAGCTTCCTTGATTTCTTTTCTCTTTGCCAAGATAGAGGTGATAGTAGATTTGTTTTTGTTGTACATCCTGGCAAGCCCCCCACATGTATGCCACTCTCATATTTTTCTACTATCTCTTTCTTCAGTTCGATGGTGTTCCTCACTTTCTTTACCACAGGGGTGCCACTAGGAATCTTCTTTGGACCCATGGTGACTTATTTCACAGTAACAATCAATAAACAATCAATAAACACAATAAAATTATTGTGAAATGTTTGAATGAGCGCGTTGGGTAATGTTCACTCAATGGTAAACAAAGCTAGACTGGCTCACGACGCCTGTGCAGGGAGGCACGCAAGCGCGGGCAGACGGATAGGTCTGGTACGCGTGCCGATACTCGGGGAAACAGCCAATAGTTGGGCCAAACTTGGGCCGAAAAAAGTGACCGAAACACGAGTCGGCTGATACTCGGGGGTCCACTGTATAATAATAAGACTGACTGATACTTGCCAGAATTGCACATCCATGAGGGCCCCACTTTACAGTGCTTTGCCTTACAGCATTCTGCTAATACAGCAGTTTTCAGTTATACCCATTCTTCATTTATTCTGACTTCCTACAGTAATATATTCACCAGTCACCATTGCTCAATTAATATATGATAGTGTAAATATGTTATCTACATTTTATATGCATTTAAAAGTCAAAGGAAGGTTATGTTTCACTTTAAAGTGGTAGTCAAGAACATAAACTGCTGTATAAGCGAGGCCCACCTGTACTGTATGGAGAAAATAAATGAGTCAAAACATGTGCAATTACAGTGTTGAAAGTGCTCAACCTCTTGCATGATGGGACATGAATGATGTTAGTTTATTTGTTAGGAAGTCTGGCACAGGTCTTTGTCATATGATGACCCATTTAATGTATTGGGCTTGTGATGAAGGACCGCAAGACAGTTGTGTCTTAGAGCACATGAAGGTTTGTAACTGACAGTCCAATGGCAGGACGTGGTAGTGAATAACTGAGGGGTAATTATGATAAATAAAAGAAATATTACTTATACATAAAAAATAACAAATTTAGTAATGCTTTTACAAGGAATAAAGAGCACAAGATCATTCTTGGAGAATATAGTATAAGAAATTAATAGTGTGTGTATGTGTGCACATGTGCATGCATGTGAAAGTGTGAGAGTGAGTATTATCTTCAGGTGAAAGCATCGGTGATTAAAATATTTCTGAAAATCTACCTGACAATTTGAGTGTGACAGGAAAGTATGAGGGCTTTTAATTAGGCTCACATACAAGTTGGAAAATTGTTGTAGTGGGAAAAAGACAAAGTCAACAAGACACAATCTGCAACATTGATGTTGTACACAGTGAGAAACTAAACATTGTGAAATATTTAATGGAGTCCAAGTTACTGTAGTGTCAAAAGTAGAAAGTCAGAAAAGAAACACCTAATTTTAGTTAACCCTTGGTAGCACTGGAATTTCTCTGCTATATCACATTAATTGAATTAAGTGATACCTTTTTATTTTTTCACATCAGTTTTTCAGGCTAAGATCTATTATCCTACCTCAGCTCATTTCAAATTCTAATCCTTTCTAAGGTATACCACCACCCCTCTTGGATGCCACCCACACCAGTTGGCTAACACCCAGGTACCTACTTATTGCCAGGTGAACAGGGGCAGCAGGTGTAAGGAAACATGCCCAGTATTTCCACTTGTACTGGGGATCGAACCCCAGACACTCAGTGTATGAGCTGAGTGCACTACCAACTGAGCCACGAGACACTTTTTAATTCTGATAGTTAATTTCTCTTTGCAGAAAACTAGAAGAGGAGCGAGTAGGTAACTCAGCATCTACGTTCATCGACCACAATGGAAAAGTAACACCCCAGCCACAGCTTCGTGTACATGAATTGCGAGGAGAGACGTACAATGGTCTTGTTCGTATGTTGAAGCCTGGCTGCCGCACTATAGTGATGCTGTGTGACTCAGAGAGCAAGGCAAAACTTATGCCAAAATTCCATAAAGCTTGTTGGCCATACAGAAAGTAAGATTATAATATATGTTTCATCCACACAGATGATTGATTTAGTTAGTTTTTGTCTTTTATATTTAACTGTGTTTAAATTTAAATTGTGAAATTACACATCTGGCAAGACAGCTATGTAATGAGTGGTGGTGAATGTTTTTGGACACATGACATCATTTGTTTATTCTTGAACATTGGCAAAAATTGAACATTTCCGCTACTTTGAGCTCAATTTCAAGCTATTTACAGTACTAAAACCAATCAAAATCACCTCTATTTCTGTAATATATCATCCATTCTATCAAATGAGACCAAGAAATCATGAATACAACTTTAAAAACCATACGAAAATACGTACACCGCAAAGTCACTGTTTTAATCCAAAAATACACTCCCAGTTTTTTCTCTCATTATGCACTTTGTGCTGCAGGATTTGTTTTATATGGTGCACACTTGCCACATAAATCCATTCTCTTGTATATAGGCCCAAATTTTCTGCTCACAGCTTATCTAAGTGAGCTGAACTCATGGCGTAGAACTACGGCTTGGACCCTGGCTTCAAAGCCGTAGAACCATGGGATGGACTCTCAAAAGGTTAATGGCAAATTCACCACAAATAAAACAGCTAACACTCCTTGTGTAACCATCATCACAGGAACCAAAGCTCTACTCTGTAACCAATAAATACAGTGAACACCTATAGTAACACAAAACACTAATACAACACTCTTCTGTACAATGGAGAGACATTAGGCAGCTTTCAGCCTCCTCACGTGTCCTATAACTCCTCCCTCACAACCTCTTTTTCCCTACCCAGAGTTTGTTATATGACAAGGAATAGCGGCAACACTATTTTGTAGGCAATTGGACAAAAACTGTACATTATACATAGATTTGATCATTTATGAAATTAGCACATCGAAATTGATGAGAAATAGGCAACTAATCTTAAGCAAAGAAATTGATGTAGGCCTGTGATTTACAGTATTATTTGACCTCTGTTTATCCGGCAAAATGGATAATCCAGCAAGGCTGTGGAATCAAAGGTGCCAGAAAATCAGTGGTGTACCCATATTATGAAATACAGTATTAGGTGGAGTAATGAGATATTCATAACCAGTTGTTATTCTCCTTATCTTTCTGTTAACTTAAAGGATTAGTCTGAACTATAATCAGCAATTTCACAAAACATTCAGTGGTTAATTTGTTTTAATAAAAACTACTGCATTTTTTAAGGCTGAATCATTACTAACTTCTTGATTTGTTAGTTTTATGTTTAAATTGCTTTTATGTCTTCAGAATTGTATATATTTTGTAACAAAGAATGATTTATGTTAAGCATAACATTCATAGGGTAATATATAGTGGACTCCCGGATTTCGTACTGCTCCCACCTCGAACAATTAAGTAAGTGTATTTTTGTAAGTATATTTTTGGGGGTCTAAACGGACTAATCTAATTTACATAATTCCTTATGGGAACAAATTCGTTCAGTAATGACACTCGAACAGCATTCTGGAACGAATTATGGCTGATAACTGGGGGTCCACTGTATTTATCTACTGCAGTGTGATATGTGATTTTTTTTTAACACATCGACCGTTTCCCACCGAGGAAGAGTGACTCAAAAGGAAAGAAAACCCCAAAAAGAAAGAAAAATACTTTCATCATCATTCAACACTTTCACCATCACTCATACGTAATCACTGTCTTTGCAGAGGCGCTCAGATATGACAGTTTAGAAGTCCCTCCAAACTGCCAATATCCCAAACCCCTCCTTTAAAGTGCAGGCATTGTACTTCCCACTTACAGTCAGGAAAATAATAATCGAGGAATTTGGGAGGGTATGTAAAGGAAGGAAATTAAAAGTGAACCAAGAGCAGGGTGAAAAGTGTAACAAAAAAAATTCTAGGCAATGAAAGCTTGGATATCAGATTGGAGGGATGTAATGTTGAGGAAATAAACATGTTCAGTTAGTTGAAAGTGGATTTGTTGGTAGATGGGTCTATGAAATATGAGGTGAACCATAGAATAGATGGGGGGGAAAAAAGATGGGTGGTGTATTGAGGCATCTACGGAGACAAAAACATTTATCCAGGAGGCAAAACAAGGACTATATCAGAGTGCCAACACTTGTTATATGGGCGTGAAGCATGGGTTTTAAACTTTTCATCGAGGAGAAGGCTGGAGGCAGTGGAGAGTTTATGTTTGAGGACAGTGTGTGGTGTGAATATTATGCTGAGAATTTGGTGTTTGGAGATCAGAAAGTGTGAGGTTGCCAAAAGTATTATTAGAGGGCTGAGAAGGGGTGTTAAGGTAGTTTAGACATTTAGAGAATATGGAGCAAAACAGGATCATTAGGAGTGTGTAACAATCTGGGTTAGAAGGAAGTTGATGGGGGTAGGAGTCATTTCAGGAAAGGTTGGAGGATGAGGCTTACAAAAGTTTTGAGTGCTAGGGGCTTGGACATCCACCAGGTTTTTGTGAGCATGTTAATTAGGAGCGGATGGAGGCAAGTGGTTTTTATGACTAGATGTGTTGTTGGAGTGTTAGAAGGGAAACTGGATAACTGGACATGAGTCCTCGAGGTGAGTGTTTACACTGAATGAGAGGAGGGAATGTTGCAGTTTATAGGAGTATCTGAACTGTGATATCAGCATGATTCTGGCAAGACATTGAATAAATAAATGACAATACAAGTTTTACCTCTTTTTTTTTTTCACCCTACCTCAGTGAGAGATGGCCAGTGTGTTAACAAAAGAATTTAATATTATGTTTTTTTTGGGGGGGGAATTATGTAATGAGGTAATATCTAACACTATTCATAACTGCTTTCAGAAACAAGACTTTGATGTTTGCATTTTTAAACGTTGAGCGAGTGTCAGCAATGGAATGGTACAAGCGTATATTAGTCCTTGGGCTTCCTGAACCTCGGGACCTCAACATCAACCCCAAGAATACCCTCGGCACGGTTATAGCGCTAAATGGTCATAGGAAATACTACTGTCTGTTCCATGCCAAACATCCTGAGACTGTATTTGGGGTAAGCCTCTCTTGATAAGTGATTGGGGGAAAGGATGGGTACCAGTTTCTAAAAGGAGAGATTCTGGCTGTCCATACAGCATTACAGGATAACTTTTAAAAAGTTGTAAAGCAAATATGAAGGCGAGTGTTACACTTTCCTGTGTCAAGATTCAATGTAATAATAGCATAAAAACTAGAGATGCATTCTGTGAATATGTACAGTGGACCCTCAGTTTTCGTACAGCTCCCAACTCAAACAATTATGTAAGTGTATTTTTGTAAGTGCTTGTGGAAGTGTATTTTTGGGGGTCTGAAATAGACTAACCTACGTGACATTTTTCCTTAAGGGAGTAAATTCGTTCGGTAATGGCGCTTGAGCAGACTTCAGGAGTGAAGTTTTTACGAAACTCGGGGGTCCACTGTAAATTCGTTCGGTAACAGCACTCGAACAGCATTCTGGAAAGAATTATTGACGAAAACCAAGGGTCCACTGTATATTAGTACAATCTGTAACCCAGAACACTACTGGAATACAATAGAGATTTCTACACAGCAGCATCATAAATTTTAGTGACAGTTTTGGAAACTGAATCATAAACAACAAAAAATTAAACAAGCATCACCTAATCCTTGTCAGGGATTTTAATATTAACCTCAGTCAAGCAGATCATGTGTAAATATGCTGACAGCATAGATACAAGTATTGTATATGTAAGTGTAGTTGTTGGTCACATCAGTGAATGGTGAATTAATTTGTTTTGTGGCATAATGGTCACTCAGTACTTGAAGCAACACTATATACTTTTACACTTGGTTAGTCTCTCATGGGTTATTATATGACTAAAGTGTGCTAGAAATTTCTTAAGATTTCATTAATATGGTCTTCCTGTGACAATCTTTTGTAGATGATGACTCCTAGGTCCCTTTCTGTGTCTGCTGCTTTCAATATTTATCACATATTTTTCATGTAGCCTGTTTTTGCATTCTGTTTCCATTACATGGCACTTATCCACATTAAATTCTACAATACAATCAGTCCACTTGCTAAACCTATCTTAACTTATCTTGCAAGGGTTTACAGTCATATTTAGTGCTTGTTTTGCCTAGGCTCTCTGCATCAAGAGACTTGTTTATGTATTTTTAATTTAATTCCTTCTGCTCAGTCATTTGTGTAAATTAGAAACATTTAAGTAGGAAGCTCTGAACCTTGCAACACTGTAAGGCTTGGTGAAGAAACTATTGCGAATTTTATAAAGAATTATAATTAAGTATTTACAGTAATTTTTTTTTATGCACCGGCTGTCTCCCACCAAGGCAGGGTGACCTGAAAAAAAGTGAGTTTTTCTTTTCACAGTTAGTAATTTATACAGGAGAAGGGGTAACTAGCTCTTTGCTCCTGGCATTTTATGACACACATGGTTTACATAGGAAGGATTCTTTTCCACTTCCCCATGGAGATTGTAGCTAGTTATAATTACATAATTATTTACATCAAAGCCTCTTGAGTACTTGAAGGGGCTATTTTTTATTACTTTATGAACTTCTAAAAAAAAATCTGCATTCTTTAAGATTCGATGAAACAGTAATAGAAAAAACCCTACATTTCAGTCATAAATCATATACGTACGTTTATCACCCAGTCAAATAAGGGTGTAAATGAATATAAGGTCTCACTGTAATTATGTATATAGCTCTATTGTGTACTGCAAGAACTTGTAACTTGAAGAATTTATTTGACAAACTAAAAACTGATGATTGGATACCATGAATGTAGTTCTGCTCTTGTAATTACAAAGAGATGACAATGGTTGCTCTTTGCTAATGACACACTACCTTTGAGATTTTTAAAAGAAAAATTACAGTTTGGTGGAGGAGTTTAGGATGGCTTGTAAAAAATGAAAATTGAAATTATACAAAAGAAAAAAGAAAATTGATGAGGATTAAGGAATCTAGGCAATGTGTAGTTAGGCTCAGATTGGAGGGAAAGAGTACAAAGTAAATGAATGAATCGAGGTGTTTGGAAGAGGATGTGTCGGTAGATGGGTCTGTGAAAGACTAGGCGAGACACAGATGAGGCAAAACAAAGCTTAAATGTTGGTCAGGTTGTGGAATGAAGGAAGTTTTTTAATGACTTAGGAAATGGGCAGGAGTCAACATACACCGTGCAGCCTAATAAGTCAATGATAATGGCTTTAAATGTACTTGAGTTGCCATGTTGGTGTAAAACTCATCCATAAATACTATACCTGTACAGTGGACCCCCGGTTAACGAACACCCCGGAAATCGTGCAATTATGTAAGTATAATATTGTTGTAAGTGCTTGTGGAAGTGTATTTTTGGGGGTCTGAAATAGACTAACCTACATGACATTATTTCTTAAGGAAGTAAATTCGTTCGGTAATGGGACTTGAGCAGGCTTCTGCAATTATTTTTTTTCGTTAACCGGGGGTCCATTGTATTTGTAGTCATAATGGGGTCCATGCTAACCTCATTAGTATATAGAAGTATACCTAGTTGGATAACTTAGTTTACCAATATGGTGTAGCAGTAATAGCACAGGCTTCATAATTTTGGAAATGCCTTATCATGGGTTGAGTACAGTGGACCCCGCTATTGAGCGCTCGGCAGTCGAACAAATCGTCATTAGTACAAAAATTTGAAATCGTCATGCGAACAAATTATCGCAGTCGAACGAATACGTTCGTGACCTGTCAGCCAGGCGCTTGGGTGTCTCACAGCGCAGGCGTGAGACCAGTCCGCGTTGTTTACACTCGAGAACAATACCCTGCACGCTTCCAAAGACATTTCACTAATTATAATTTTTGGAGTTTGTTCATTACGTGCGACTGTGAAATAAGCTACCATGGGTCCCAAGAAAGTTCCTAGTGGTACCCTGGGCTGATAAAAGTGAGAAACACCGTAGAAATGAAGAAGGAAATAATACAAAAATACGAGTGGTGTGCGATTGTGTGATCTTGCCAGGATATATGGCAAAAACAGGTCAACTATCGCTTCTATCCTGCTAAGAAGGAAGAAATTAAGCAAGCTGATGTTGCAAAAGGTGTTACTGTGCGAGCCAAAAACAGACCACAAATAATGAAGAGATTGAGAAGTTGTTGCTGGTGTGGATCAGGATAAAGAGTTAGTGGGTGATAGTGTGTCTGAGTCAATTATTTGTGAAAAGGCAAGAACTTGCATGCCGATCTTTTAAGAAAATGCCTGCAACCAGTGCTGATTGTAATGGTAGTGAATTTAAAGCCAGCAAAGGCTGGTTTGGAGATTTAAAAATCGTAGTGGCATACATAATGTGGTAAGGCATGGTGAGGCTGCCAGTTCAGACAAACATGCAGCTGAAAAATTCATAAATGAGTTTCAGGGATTTTGAAGGGTTTGAGGCTGACCCTGACCCTGCCGACCCTGTGCCTGTTGTGGACTGTATTGTGGAATTGGGCAAGTCCATGGGGTTGGAGGTGAGTGGCGATGATGTGGAAGAGTTAGTGCAGGGCCACAGGGTAGAGCTAACAACTCAAGAGCTGGAAATGGAAGAGCATCAGACCAGATTTGAGGCTATTGATTCACGGGAGAAGGAGGAGGAAGAGGGGCTGAAGAAGGTGCCTTCTTCAGAGATTAAGGAGATGTGTACAATGTGGAATAGATTGCAAAGTTTTGTTGAAAAATACCACCCTGAACAAGCTCAAACAAGCCATAACAGCAGCATGTTCAGTGACCAAACAATGTCCTTCTTCAGGAACATGTTGAAAAGGCCAGAAACAGAGGACTGTGGACAGTTATTTTGTTAGTGTCCAGTGACTCCCAAGCTGGTCCTAGTAGGATTAAAAGACAAAGAAAGAAGTAACCCCAGATAGGGCTTTGGTACCTGAAGTCCTCTGGAAGGATTCCTTCCAAACACTAACCCCTCCCTCCCTCACTCCTCTCTCCTCCTCTCCTCTCTCCATATGCCATCAACAATCTTCAATAATGGTAAGTAAAAAGACTTGCATTTATTTACTAATACTTTTAGTAGTACAACACTGTAGTATTTAATGTTTTTGTCTATGTAGAAGCTTAATTTTATTAAAATATATATTTTTATATATTTTGGATTTCTGGAACGGATTAATTGTATTTCCATTATTTCTTATGGGAAAATTAAATCGCCACTTTCACGAACAGTCTGACGTAGAACAAGCTCCTGGAGCAGTTAAATTCGAATGGCGAGGGTCCACTGTACAGCCTCTCCTCACTTAACAACGGAGTTCCGTTCCTGAGACCACATCGTTAAACAAATTCGTCGCTAATGAGGAGCATACTATAATGGTAGTGAGTTTGTGTCACCCATATTTGATAGTGTTTAAATGTCATCTTGCACCATTTATAACATTTCTGGTAGTATATTTAATGTTTATACAGTAGTGTACTGTATATTGAAATAAGCAGAATACAGTAGGGCCCGCTTTTTGGCATTTCGCCTTTGGCATTCCGTTCATACGGCGAGTTCAAATTATGACCAAAACTTTTGTATATGGTGAGCGGTCTTTCAGATAGCGCACGCCACCCGGTTTGCTTACATTTTCCGTGAGCACATATCTCTATTATGTAATAATCACTCTTGGGCACATTAAATGTCCAATTTTACGTCAATATAGACATTTTCATTAATCCATCTATGATATTTTCTTCAAAATTATATAAGAAACACTTACATAGCACATAAACATGCTGTTTATATGCTATGTTTAAATGCTATGTAGGTGTGGTTGCCAGGCGGAGGGAAAACATTACGTAATACTAATAATAATCACTCTTGGGCACATTAAAT